>SRMA01023982.1:0-22194 GCA_007224835.1 Danionella cerebrum
TGCTCACTTGTGTTGTTGTTGGGTACAAAGATGAATTACTTGCTGAGCATGCATGGACAACTCCTGCATGACAGTAAGATTTGGAGATCAGCAGAAGCCCAGGAAGTAAAAGGGCCGACTCCAAAGTGAGTCATTTGAAACAGAGCGTTTTTTTATTGGAGACAAATTTATTATTTGACAAGTTTAATCGTAGTTTGTTATATAACTACCCCCAAAAATTCATGTCAGCTCATGAGAAATAGGAATCAAATGTTCAAATTCAAAATAAAATAATTATTATTACTATTTTAATTTTCAAAAATATATATTTTTTAAAAGAACAAGAAAATCACATTTAAATTTCAATTATGTAATTGGTAAATCCTGTTGTCCAAAAAACAAGATTCACACGTTTTTTTTTAAATAAATGATCTTTAGGACAGTTTTTTTGTGGCAATGCTTTGATATTTTTTAGTACAACCCCCTTTTTTTTTACAAATATTTCTTCATAACATTACACAATATTTTTCACAATTTTCACATCTTCCATTTTGTCATTTTCCTAAACATTATACACTGCTCCAAGCCTTTTTGTGCCATTGTGTTGTTTTTGTGCTAGAAAAAAATAGCTTCGAAAAAACACAAACCCTATCACAAGTATTGTACTTCTAAGGGTTATCTCTTCTTTTCACTACTAGATGGTACTGACGGCATTCGGGGTCTTTAAAATGAAACTGAAAGACTATCGCAAATTTTCTCATATTTTAGTTTGAAATACCCTGCAAATAATGTGTCATGCGTCTTGTAATTGTTTTTTTTTTTATTTACACAATATATATGAAATCAAAACCGGTGCGTGCAGAGAGTTACAGAGGGTTAAATGATCCATTATGCATTTTGATATTTGTGTTAAGAGCTGTTTTATAGTTCTTCTTACAAGAATGCATTGTATGTATGAGTGAGAGATCAGGATAAAACTCTGGCCAAAAAGATATTTCATGACTCCAAATCTTCAGACCACTGGAGCTGAAGGCTACATCACTATGAACAAGCAAAAAAATACATATATGTCAGTCTAATTTTGTCTAAATCCATGTTTTTGAACTATGCGCTCTTTGATCGAGCTCAGATGGTTCTCAAAGCCACAGTCAGAAATTGTTTGGAGAAATGTTCTCTATGAGTCATAATGAGATTTGAGACAGAATAATGAGGCAGACCGAAAAACCTCTTCCTGACATTTTTAAACCTTCAGAATCTCACGTTTCTCACCGTTTGGAACAACCATATGCAGCCTGTCATACTGGAAAAACCTCTGAACATACTATAATAAGCTAAAACCAATCCTGCTGAAGATCAAACGAGAGAGAGTTTTAGATGTGTAATAGAGCTTAATGTGCTTCTGTGAGTCATTATATTCAACATCAGATGAAGAGAAATTATACACTCTACAGCTTCTCCAAATAGTGTTCGTACTTTTGAAGAAACCAGTGGTTTTATTTTCATCACACAATCTCGCCTTTATAACATACACTAAGTAAAAGATGTGGACTGTGTTACAGTGCAGGGTGGCCTGTGAACAGTATATGTCAAAAGTTTGATGATTAGTAAAACAGTATTTTAAGTTTTTCAGTCATTGGCTGATGAGAGAGATGCACAGCTGTAATTACATAGTAATAATTAGAAATGCAGCCTCTGGTGGAAAAAAGTGTATCCAACACAGTACAAAAGAAAAAATGTAAATCAAGATCATCCTAACAAACCAAATACCAGATTAGACATTTTTATGCGAAAAAGCTTAAATCATAATCAAATCAAGAAAATGAAATCATTTAAAATAAAAATAACCTTGAATATACTTGAAATTTCTAGTTATAGAAACTTAAACATTAACTTAAATGTAAAAAAACAAAAAATATATTGTTTCCAAACAAATTAATATCAACCAATTCAAATGTTTTTATCTATAAGTGGGCGAATAGAACACTTGGAAAGGGCCCAGAACTCTTCAGAAGTCAAAAGGATTATTAAACTATTATATTCCCTGCTGCAGAGAAATCTTGAAAACACAATGAACATCTTTCATTGACAAAGAGAAATTATTCCAGAGCATGCACATATACCGTGACCCACACAAATCCAGCGGTAATAATCAGATTTCATATACAGCTCAGAAAGTGTTTACTTGAATTACTATTGTGTCTTTCAGCCCCATTCTAAGCAGAAATTGGATGGTTGTGTTTGGGTAAAATGCTGCAGGATGTGATTGAGTTTTCTTGCCCATCAGGCGTGATATGGTGTGAGTTTTGCTTGTATTGTGAGGTGTGGCAGATGCTGGGTGTTTGTTACAGGGAGCGCACGCTCCACTCGTCCCAGATCAGCACCGGACACAATAGAGACTTTTCCCGGGGGGCTTTCTCAGCCAGATCACTTTCTTTCCACTGAGTCTGATTCAGTCTGAAGCTGATACACCACAAACACACTCAGATCTCAGTCCTGTAATCGCAAGTTCTGCATGAAGCCTTAGGTCTAGTGTCAACAAAACACAACCAATGTGGTTTCACTCACTGATGGCCATATTATTATATTATCATATTATTGTAGATTAAAGTGAATATTCTGTTTAGTTTATGCACTCTTGGAATTGTTGATATGAAGCATTCATATCAACAATTCTCTAAATGTTTGTCAGTGCTAAGTCAATGATAAAATGATAAGTCAACAATATTAAAACAATAATATTATGGAGAACTGCAATGAATAAAAACCCACAACCACTACCCAAAACAGCAGAAGAGCCAATACTGACTTATGAGTTAAGCATAATAAATAAATAAAGTCCCCCACAAAGACTCCAGAAACCTGAACTCGACCCAGTACTGGTAAAACTCAGCGCCTTATCTACTTTCACAAACACTGGGTGGTGATACAGATTCTCTGGAGCAGGTGAGTGGTTAAACTTACACCTGTAATCAGAACCCAGGTTTCATTCTTGAGAGGTGAAACCACGGCCACGTGTTCATTCAAGGCTTTTAGCAGTGAACCCAATCCCATGTATGTAATCTCCAAGGATTCTACATTTATTTTCAATTAAGCATTTTTTGCATGTTCCCTGTATAACTTATTTGTGTTAATGGAACATAAAATGTCTTTTTTAGATATAATTTCCCAATGGTTTTGTAAAATATATATAAAAGCTCATCAAAAATCATTCTCTCTGTTTTGATCTATACGTCTGCTCACTATCTCTGCTGTGAGGTAGAGGTATTACATTTTTTAAAAGTGTATGTATATGTAACATTCTGTATCAAACTTTGGCATTGATTTAATGATCTTGATTTAAATTGGCCCATGTTCACTAAATAGCCTAGAGTCAAAAAGATTTGCGTAAACCTGCAACAGTGCACACACTGTTGGAGTGTATAGTAATCAAACTATTATTATACAAACTTAAACATAAGGTTTGCAATGTTGGAGAAGAATACGTTTGTAGTTTGTAGCAAAAACGTTTGTATTTGTTCCTTTCTCTTGCAAAGAAAAGTCATTCATACTTTTAAAATTCCATTAAAACATACTTGACAGAAAAAAGCTATGATCCAAACATCCCTTTATTTTAAAGCTATATGTTTCTTTTAGTTTATTGTAAATATTCCAGTATTTTAGACAAATTATTTTAAATCTGAATTGTGAGTATTGGTAAATTCTAGCCATCCACCTAATCCATCCATTCATCCGTCCACCTAATCTACCGATCCGTCCACCTGTCCATCCATCTCGTTTACCCCTCTACGGGGAAATCTAATATACTGGATTATTTATGGAAATGGCCCAAATGTTAGGGTGAGTGCAGTTTTTTCCTTGATTAGCGTCTTGCATAAATTAATTATTATAAAAGTTGTATTATTACCCCTTGTTTTCATATTTTGCCTAGTATGTTTTTGCTTAGCTGACATCACTTCCTGCTCCATGCCACATCGTTGTCCCCATCCCATTGCTCCATTTGTCCCTGATAGCAAGTCATGAACTCAACTACAAGAATTATTTGCATTTTCACGTTCTTTTCTGTACCTCAGATTTAATCCTTTGATTGTGTTTCTGACTGATATATTGGCTTTGACTTTGCAATTTCTATTTCAACTTTTTGGGCACAAAAGTTTGGGCATGCCTTAAAACCTCATCTGTCCATTTCAACGAGTGAGCAGAACCTCCAATGCCAAATATGAGTACATACCCTTGTTCCGTTAGTGCCAAATAGTCAATGAATAATCTTAGATTAAACAGATGAGAAGAAGAAAAGTACAATATCATCATGGTTTAGTTTCATCCTCAGAACAATACCTCGAGAAGCAGGTTTCACTCATCCTAGCAGAGGAAAACCCCAAATTTTAGAGTCGCAAAACCTCAGATGGGTTTAAATTGCTTAATTATGGAAAGATTGCTTAGATTTGGTAATTATGTCAAGTCTATCCATGGAAAGTAAACTACACACATATAAATCAGTACTGAAGCAAAATTCTCTACATCTGAATTACTGGCTTTCTTTTCTGAACCGAAAACAGCTTTTCAAGAAGTTAACACAAGCAAGTATTGTTTAAAAAAAAAACAGTAGTGTCACCCAACACGTAAACGTATCTGTTCTTCTAATTGACTGCTATGCAAACCATAAATTCATCCTGCTATTATCTTTCTTAAGGAAATAGAGAGGTGTCAAATGCTACCTCAACCCACACCAAGCTAATATTTCAGCGTAATCAATCTGTACGTGGGCACTTTCTATCAATTGCTAACCCAGTTTTGAAATATTCTTTGTATTATTTTTCCTTTTCCACATTCACTGGCTCCTGTTACGCAGAGGAATAACTAAAAGTTACTGATTTCACGAAAGAAAGGTCAGTTTCAGATCCATTGTGAATTCCTCATCCCTTAAATTTGATCCTTTTCCATGTAGTATCCTACAATAGGATAATACACGGAAACAATGCCGACACTGCAGCCAGATATTTAGCAATTCATGTTGTTTCATTGGAGTTGTGTAAAGTCTTCTGGCTCCACAGTCCTCTGCAGGAGTCAAATATCTTCACTGTTTCACCCCTCACCCTTATCTTGACTCTGACTCTCTGCAAGGGGTCTGACAAACTCAGAACTCTGTTATGACCCCTCAAAATATGGAAAGAATCAATGATATCGTTTTCATTTACTCTCCTGGTATCTGAAAAACAAGATTCAAGCATAAAAATAAACATTTCTCGCTTGTATGATACAACTATAAATTTATAGTTACAATAAATACATTTTCCCCATTATCAAAAAATCTGAAAAAGATAACATATGAGAAATGAATGGAAAAGGTAAGAGAAAAAAAGGGCCCTTAGGTTTTTAAAGCTGGTCTTAATTAAAGACACACAAACAGCCTTGTTTTTTTAAATTGTTTAATGAGTTTTACAGTCATGTGACCACATCCATCCATGTCCCAATCTTAGAGGGGTGACCCAGCGATCTCTGTAAAGTGAAAGTTATATTAACAGAGAAATGTGATTATTTAAATAAAAATGATTTAATATGTATACATTTATATTTAAAGAAGGTAACACGTTTATTCTGCATTGATGTGATGTCATAGGTGAAAGAGCATTTTGTGTCCTCACCTGTCAATGGTTTACTCCAAACTCTGGCTTGCCTTAAAAAGAGTGGAGCCCAGGCCATTTGGGGAGGGAAGCAAGTCCATGGAGACTTGCCAGAGAGCATCTGAAAGAGCGCTACAGAGAACCACATTAGAGGATGAACTGAGTAAGAGAGCAGAGCTCTTACTTAATTCTGGACTTTGTAAGCAAAGGTGGCTCATTAAACCGATTACCTTGACTTTCTTGTATGGCTTTTCCTTCTGACCTGCCTGAGAGAAAGTCCTCCCTGGTCACATTACCACACTACCTTTAACTGAATTATTTTTGTAACTATTTTAAAGAATTTTTAAGCAACATTCATTCATTCATCTTCTAACCCACTTATTCCCTTTCAGGACACAGAGGTCTGTTGGTGCCCATCTCCAGTGCACATCGAGAGAGAGGCGGGGGTACACCATGGACAGGTCGCCAGTCCATCACAGTTTTTAAGCAACAATAAAAAATAATACCGAAAAATTGCTTTGGATCTTTAAGTCTGACATTTAGAGTGTTTGACAAATTGTATAAAAAAATCTCCATAATGCAAAATCGTTATCTTCACTCGCAAAATACAAACAGAACCTATTTTACCAAATGTAGAGTTTTTAAATCTGTCATTAATCAAGGTACTTTTTTCCTGTGATGCTTAACTTAATATTTCACCCCTTATCTCCAAATAAAAAGTGATGATAATCATGTTTTACCTTCTCTTGACCTCCAGACTCTTTCCTGGGACATAACTGAGATAATATCAGTTTAACCTATTCCCTTTTACTATCATCAATCCAATCATATTCTACTTTGGTGATCACTAGTTGTGATGCCAGATGAAAGTAATTGTGCAAATCTTTACACATTATTCCATTGGGTGGGCTCTGGGTGTTACTGTGACTCTGTGCCCAAATTGACATATTTCCCAATAAGTCTTCACACTGAACTCCTGGGAATAAATCAAACAAAAATGGCACTGATGATAAAAGTAACAGTGGCATTCAACTTCACATTTATCAAGCAAACACTTAAAATTGAAACATGACCCAGTGTGCAGAAACAAACCTGTGCCAACCTGTGTGTTTGTGACTCTAAAATCCAGCAGTGGAAATGATGCTCAACAAAAACAACAAACATTTCTCAGGAAGGACCAACTTCCTCCCACTAGAAAGAGCATCACTGCCGTCGCAGCAATTTTTTTATTTTTTTGTGCAAATTGCAGATTCATTTTATGTGCATAAATAAGTACAAGCTGCCAGTGCTTTTTTCGGGTTCAGAGAGTGCTGCATCTGATAAGAAAAGGCAGGCTATTTCCTGTAATCAAGCATCATTTAAAAGCTATTCTGGTCCTTTTTCGTTCAAATGCTCATTTACATTTTAAAGATGGCCCAAAAGTGTTGGAACTTTTTGCTTTTTAGATATTTGGTTTGCTTGAGTACTGTTGGTTTGACAGATTTTAACAGCAGATGTTTCATTGTGTATTTTTTATTTTTTTAGATTTGATGCTAAAGTTTTTGACATTTTAGGGTTCAAAAACATCTACATGTATGCAGTTGGCAGACGAACCACAGGAAAGGTATCTTTTATTGCTTTTTTTTTTAAATTACTTGAAGTGACTTAAAATGTCAGTTTTGCGACTTGACGACTTGGATTTGCCCTGCATTGCTTTGTAAAGGAGTGAGTTGGTCGCACCTCTGGTTCTTACTTTGACAGATCTGACAAGTTTGGCAGATTTCATCCCATGACATTTACATCCCCTAGTTATCAGCTACTGTATGTTGGTGAAGTCTATGATTGCACACACTTGGTCATCAACATAACAGTCATCTTTTACTTATAACTAAGCAATGAGAACCAAGATGACAACTTTAGTATGACTGGAGAGGTTGTGATCAGCATGAGGTAGAGATCAGAAGAGGGAGGCAGTAGTCAGCATGACTTCAAAGAAGACCATAGAAAAAATAAAGAAATGCCCGACATCCCCTCATGCAAATATTTACCAAGTTTTACAATGTGATTGGTCAACATGAAATAGTTACACAAACTGTGTTCAGAACTGGTTTTCAGCTGAAATTCAAATGATCATTTCATTGATAATGCGTAAACTTAATGAATAACATGACTCAAATTACTGATTAATAAAGGGGGAAAAACACTATTGTAGGAATTATACCCTTTCTGCACAAGTCCGTTGGGGAGCTGTAGTTTCAGTCACTCCTGTACTGGCTTCATGATGGAGCCTGTGAGATCGCTGCAGGGTTTCTCACACAGAAACAACCCAACATCCAGTCACAAGTCTAGAAACCCTTTAAGGCCAAGACACCTCACTATAACAACTGCTTAGTAACCAACCAGGTACCCCAGTATCCAAGCAGACCAACACAAATGTAACTTTAATGGTTGTGTCCACAGATGGATGCCAAGATGTATTAAATGTTAATAAACAGCCTTTTTAGTCCAGCATCTCATCATCTTCAAAGAAGCAAGGTCCTTTAACTGAGTTAACTAGCTTAAAATTGCAGTTTTTCCTTGCATAGAAGCTGTTGGTCAGATGAAAAGATTCAATTGTAGTGGGGGGTCGTCCTGGAAGACACTAGACTCCATTGAGCGAGGTCTGTCAAAGCATCCCTATCCAAGTCTCAATCTAAAGCTACGCAACACTGATCAAGCCTTCACTGGCCAACTCTTTTCACTCAACTTTGAGAACTTTATTTAGTCCTTTCTAAACCTGATAGCTCCAGGGCCTAAAGGTCAATACGCTTATTGACAACCAATAACAACAGCTATTCTCAACAAATAATGGATCATTATTAGCCACTGTAGCTCAGTCAAGAACATCCTTATAACTGCACAAGGTTCTTTAAATTTGAAAGGTCCCTTCAACTGAACAAATGTGCTACGGTCGTTGTGTTTAGTTTATGGTCCAAATGTAAGATAATGCAGATGTGAAGAATTTAGTGAATTCTATCAGGGTGTTGGTGGGGGAGAGGAGGTTTGCCAAATGACTAGAAGTAATAAATCCAAACAACAGTCAACCCTGCGATAAATTGGAAGGAAATAAATGTAGAAATCTGTTGTGTTTTTGAGATGTCGTTTGTGAAATCAGCGTGTTTACTGCTGGCAGAGCAACTGATTGTGTTGCATCTTCTTGAAATTGTCACCAGTCTGATTTATTTTCCTTCTCTATGTGCATAAACATTTACTTAGTCACAAAACAAATTGAAATTCCACAAGAGAGACAGATAGAAATAGTTTTGCATTCTCTTAAGCAAGAGCATGAGAAATTAAACAAAAGCCATTAAACAAGAGGTTCAACCAGGTGGCACCATATGCTCAGTGCGTAGTTCCAAAACTCAGGGGATTTCTCACATCTACAGTTCAACTGTATGTTTCAGAATTTAAAGTAGTAAATAAATATTTTGACTTGACTTTTCACCAAACCCTGCCGCACGTTGAGTAGAAAAAGGCATTCTTGATGTAGATTATGAAGAGGATTGGTCAACTAGTTTGAACATTCATAGTTTCCAAGTGGAATTTATCTGATAAAAGGCCAAATGTCTGAAGCTAGAGTCTGACCAAATATCAGAAGCAAACAATGTTTTCCACCCCGAAACACACCCTAAACCCAAGAATGTTACAGTACTGTAAACTGGTTGCCTTTTTAAGAAAACAGTAGACACAATTTACATTTTTTCTTTTTGTAAATTATACTTTTTGAGTAAATTAATTACACTTTGATTTATACTTGATTTAAAAAGTAAGTTAGGTCAATTTTAATGTTTTCAGAGCACTGGTTTACTCAAAAGATTTGAGTTCTGTAAACATTTGTGGGGTTACATTGCAAATGCTTTTTAATCCTTATATATTTGTTGGATAAATTAGCAGGTAATGGCCTTTTCAGGTGCAGATTTTCTGGTAAGTATTGTCCTGTAGGTGGATGGGTGGAAATAAGGTGAATGTATTTTCAGCTATTGTGCTAAAATGATTGTCTGTAGTTGGTTATAATAATAAATTATTATGATGAAAATAAAATAATTGATGTTATATGTTTTAAAATGTTGCTTCATGTTTGCATGTCAAATTTGTTGCTTTCTCAGTTGGAGTGTGATCCACATAAACTGCACATCTCTGATATCTGAGCTCTGATGTAGGCATCAAACTACCCAATGAACACAGCAGCTTTAGTTTTATCAATCAAAACATCTACAAAACCCCTTACACCCTGAATATTGTGCTGTAAGTATTTGTTTCTAAAGACCAATATTTTTTTCATTAATAATATGTAAGAGCTGTATGAAACGAATGGTGACAGAAAGCACCAGAACATAGAAACTTGTTATGACCTATTTATGAACAAACACTCAAACAACCCACCCCTTGTACATCAAAGTACAACTATGAAAATATCAACACATACATTATTTTTTAAATATACATTTTTTTACATTTTCTGGAGTTTGTGGCACCATACAGTCTGTACAGCCGAACCAAAACAAAAAAACAACACTAAACACCCCATGGCCCCAATCCCACACAGACACACGTCCGGCAAAATCAGCCAGAATTCCACAGAGCCTGGAATTATAAGGGCGGAATGATATAATGGAGATATATTCAGCCCACTGTTAAAGGCAGCAAGGGCTGTGGTAATGGTCCATGAGGGGTGGTTAGATATGTGTGAATGCACATGGCCAATATATATATCATGTGATTCACATGATGAGGGCATGTGAAAACATGCTGAGTTTATGAATTTAAACACAGTGATGTGCGCTGGGTTTAGTACATTGCCCACACTCTATTTTAAAGAGCTAAACACTTTACAGCCAGCTCTGTGTTAGATAAAGCATGGGCTACCTTGTTAGTTCCACTACACACACGCACACATCCCTTGCACTGTAACACAACCAATGATCATGGGGGATCTTAAAGATCTGAAAAATGCAGATAAATTATTTGGAGCACTTGGACAAGTTTCATTGTTATATGTAAGGTTATGAGTTTCCGATGATAATATCACATTCTGTCAACACTCGCCTCTTTACTTACAAATGAAAACAACTGTGAAGGTAGGGGGTGTAATTGAACATTTGCCGTCAGTACAGACTTCTTAAGTATGAACGTTCTAACAGACTTCTTATGCATGAAAAGATGCATCTCTAGATGAACAAACATTTGAACCTTATTTAACGCTTATGTGTTGGGGATGTTTGCAGCCATTTCAGTGTGATTTTCATTTGGGCATAACTTTTTCTCTGTTTGGCCAAATTGAATGATTTTAAGTGACAATTTTTTTCTGCATATTTTAGGAAAATGCAAACACTTTTGTGTTGTTTGTGGTTACACCAAATAATGTAGTTAATACATTTTTATCACCTATTGTAAAATTTTGATTTCAAATATAATCTTTAGGTTTAAAAAAAGTTATTAGCGTTGATATTTTTCGTTTAAATCAAACATTTTCGGGGGCGCGGGAGATGCCCGGGTGGGTGTGGGCCCACCGGGCGGTGGGTGGCCACCCTTGGTGTATGAATGGGTGGATGGATGGATGACTGAGTGGGATGGGGAGGGGGGATGGGATCTGTGGCTGCTGGTCAGAGTGTGTGCGGGGCCGGGTTGTGGTTCCGCAGGGGTTGGAATGGCCCATCGGGTTACCCGTGTCTGTTTGCAGGGCAAGGTCTGAGTCAGAGCTCACATCACCACAGAGGAGTGGGGGTGATGCATGGGACGTTGATCTGGCGCTTGTGGGTTGGGTTTCCTGTCCTGGGCACTTCGTGCTACATTCACTTCTTTATTTGATGTCTGTGGGTCCTAGAATCAGCTCACAGTTTGTGCTCTTTCATCTGTGTTGTATATGTCCTCCCATGTAGCAGATTTGCATTATAAACTGTACAACATTATTATTATCCCGTATAATTCACTGGCTGTGTGTGTATGTGTAACAGGTATAAAACATATCCTGTAAATATATATAGAATTACACAGAAAGTTCTACATTTAAAGTTTCATTGGTTCGTTGAAGTGGGTGCCTCCCCCCTTAAGAGCGTACCATTTTCGTTTTGGGGAAATTCCCATCTTCCCGCCTCCTCTGCCCTTTTGGCAATCGCCATCGGTGCGAGAGGTAGGTGTTTCCTGAGCTCCAACATCTTTTTATTTTGTTTTGTTATAGCCACCTATATAATGATCTTATTTCTTTGTGTAAATAGAGAACCAAGACGAATTGAGGACGAATGCTGTGTTTTTGTGTCTTCCCATGTCAGGTGTGCTATGTATTGTTAATATGTTAATTGTTGTTTAATTTCTGTCTTTCCGCCTCCTCTGCCCTTTTGGCAATCGCCATCGGTGCGAGAGAGAACCAAGACGAATTGAGGACGAATGCTGTGTTTTTGTGTCTTCCCATGTCAGGAATAAACGGAGGTGAAGACCATTAGTGTTCGACTGGTTCACTTTTAATCAGAAAAATCACAACGCAGATACACCGGTTACATATGTATATTTAAACATGTTTGTATGTGTGTAGGTATGTACATACTGCAAAAACTGTACTGCACAAACGATAACAAACGGACATGGTTTGTCTAGGTAGATGTTCTGTATATATGTGTGCGATGTACAAACTACAAAACGGGACAACATGAACTGTAACAAACTTACATGGTATATTCTGGTAGGTATTTTTCCTATTCTTCTCACTCCTAAACCTTAACCCCTCACCTTCTCCAATCCCTTGTTCACTCCCCCTTTCAATCAAATACCGCCTTGTCCTGACACAACTAATGTAAACTGGTCCATGGAAAATATAACAAATAAATATCTTCATACATTCACTGCTTCAATCCAGAGGAGTAAACACCACACCAGGTGTTTTACTCCCCTGGAGATAAAAAAAAAACTGTCCAACTCAGCAAAGCATCTACTCTCCCATGTGATGGGTTTTGATATACTTAAATAAGGTTCAAATATACAGAGGGAAAATTTCAAACACAATCTCTTACAACACAGTTGTGGTCAATCATGTGACACCTTTTGCTGCTCGGGTTATAATAAACCAGAGGTCGACAAGAAGAGCAGCAGCCCTGCGCAGTTTACTTGCAACCTTTATGAAGCACACCTGATTCTACTAAGTAAGCTATTTTTTCTGAAGTCGGGCTGGAACAAAAAGCAAGAGGGACACTGGCCCTCCGGGAATGACTTTGCCCACCCCTGTAATAAGCCAAGAGGCTCAAAAATCATTTAAGCCTGAGCTTGCTACCACCGAAGAGATCCATGAAAATATGGGCAATTACTAGTACGATAATAGAGTTTAAATGCTATAAAACATTGAAAAAATTGTGCTAAAGAGGTGTCTTTTAAAAAATGTAGGCCATCTCCCCTAAATTCTTACACTTTAAAAAGAGACTTCGATACAAACACAAAGAAAAAGTAGAACATTTAAAGGTGTAGTCATACAATGTCATCTTTTCTCTCCAACTGATTTATATTAAACTGTCTGTAATTGTGGATGCCATAGCAAAAAAAATCCGAGTGAACTGGGCATTCACATAATGTTTAATGTTTATTTCTTTTATCATTTGTTCACCAGTAACTTCAGTTAATAGCTACATAAAAAAAAATCAAGGTATTTGAAGAAGAGCCTCCCACTTTGAAACATGACAAAACCTGCCACTGATTTGCATTTTATGTGTTCACTTAGAGGTGTCAGTGCTTTACTTTTTTTCCCCGTTCCAATAACTAATTTTGAGTATTTAGTCAAAACAGGTTTTAGCCATGCTGATTTGTTACACTACAGTACAAAATGTTACTCTGACATCCATCAGCAAATGTGTCGTCTGGCTACTGTTCATATCTGCTATTGTGCACTCTAAACCATGATCTAGAGAAGACTCTGGAGAGGCCGGTGCTTGTAAAACACATGTCCAGCCTGATGGCTCTCTGGCGCCTGGACAACCACAGGACGTCCCGGTTGATAAAGAGGCTTTCCTCTGACCTTCTCTTCCCAATACCACACTAAAACAGCTTGGATTTATAACCTCCTTCAAAATAAGAGTCCAGAGGATGCAGGAAAGTTCATACAGATGAATAAAACACTTCCTGTAACAAAATCTTATCCCAATGCAGCCACTACTGAACCTTTTCTGAGGTTTATCGCAAGAATATCTTTCACTAAAATGAGATAAACCATCTGGTAAGTGCTTGGAAATCGTTGAATGCTGAAAACTACCAACAATCATCAAACAATCAGAAAAAACATTTTTATTCCAAGACTTTAACAATGTACCCTTTGCAAATTGACTCTTTTATTTCTTTAACCCTCAGAAGTCTCTGCATGCACCGGTGCATGTGCCAATGAAAACAGGCTGTTTTGAATTAAGTAGAAAAAATACGACCCAGTTATTGTTTAATTTACATTTTTATTAATAACAATCCATCTGCAATTCTTCTTCTACTTTCAGGTGTTCCCAGTTTAGGGGTCGCCACAGCGAATCATCCGTTTCCACCTAACTCTGTGCTCAGTATCCTCTACTCTTGCATCAACTACCTTCATGTCCTCTTTCAGCACATCCATATATCTCGTCTTTGGTCTTCCTCTTGACCTCTTGCATGGCATCTCCATCTCAAACATCCTTCTACCAATATAACCACTATCCCTCCTCTGAACATGTCCAAACCATCTCAACCTGGCCTCTCTGACTTTGTCTCCAAAACAACCAACCTGAGCTGTCCCTCTGATGTGCTCATCCCTAATCTTGTCCATCCTCGTCACTCCTGAACTGAACCTCAACATCCTCATCTCTGCTACTTCCATCTCTGCCTCTTGTCTCTTCCTCACTGCTACAGTCTCTAACCCATACATCATAGCTGGTCTCACTACTGTTCTGTACACCTTTCCTTTGATTCTTGCTGACACTCTTCTGTCACACAACACCCCTGACACTTTTCTCCATCCACTCCAACCTGCCTGCACTCGTCTCTTCACCTCTTTCCACACTCCCTGTCACACTGGACTGTTGACCCCAAATACCTAAACTCCTGCACCTTCTTGACCTCAGCCCCCTGTAACCTCACTGTTCTACATCCCTCCCTCTCGTTCTACATCCCTCAAACACATGTATTCTGTCTTACTGCGACTTGCTTTCATACCTCTTTTTTTCTTGAGCAGACCTCCAACTTTCCAGGTTTTCCTCCACCTGCTCTCTGCTCTCACTACAAATCACAATGTCATCTGCAAACGTCATTGTCCACGGAGATTCCTGTCTGACCTCGTCGGTCAACCTGTCCATCACCATAGCAAATAAGAATGAACTAAAAGCCGATCCTTGATGTAGCCCCACCTCCACCTTGAACTCCTCTGCTCAAACTCACATTACTATACAATGGCAAACATAAATGTTTATGGAACATTTCCTTAACAGCAAAGTAACTATATAAACTATTAAAACGTAAAAGGGTTAAGATATATGGGCAATGTTGTGTTTTAAGAGCAAAACAACAGCAAATCCAGAAATACATTTCATATTTATCTTTGCCAACAGCAGACTTTAATAGGAGCCATGTGGAAGAATCTAGAGGAGAGGGGTTGAATGGAGAATGCTAAAAGAGTTAATCTAAAGAGTTGGAGTGCAATCATTGCTTATCTTCATCCCGGAAACGCTGTAGTCAGAGGAATGACATCACTCAGGCTGGAGCGAGCGAATGAAACACAGCAGCCAGGTCCAGAAGCCTCCCGTCTGGAGTCTCTCTGGCTCAGCAGGGCAGAGCTTATGGGATTTACTCTACAGATATTAAATCAGAAAGAGTTATTGTGAGCCCTTGAGAACATACCATTGAAAAATCTGATAAATGTTTCCACAGAGTAAAAAAATGGTACATTTATGACTTTTATTCACTTCTTGCTAAGGTCAGACATGAGCTGTCTTTTAAAAAACACATATATAATGGTTAACTTTCAAAATGGTTTAGCTAAACTTTTATCTTATTAACAGTTTTAGGATTCTTCAACATTTCTTCTTTTCATTTTGTGCAATATATCCATTTAAGGATCTACACAAGTCTCATTTTTGCTATCTTGTTGATTTAATATGCAGAAGTCCAAGTGAAACAAGGAACAAAGATATTGACAGACTCAGCAGATGTGTCATTTATATCATAAATCATTTCTGATTATGTTTGTTCAGCCAACACCAAATCCTCAGTTCTGGGTCCAAATGCTCTTTCAGACTAATCCTGCCTCTTTCAGCTTGCATAGGAACTCCTGAGTGTTTAACAATAATCTCCCAACTCACTTTTAAATAATGACTTGAAAATAGTTTGTGTTTTTATGAAGTTTGTAAACTACTTTAAGGAAATTTAGTTAAAGTACATTTTTATAGTGTCTGTTTTTAAAATAGTATATTAATATTTATTTATAGAGTAATTTGAATTCATTTCATTCATTCAACTAAAATTATTATAATTGATAATTTGATAATTATTTTAATAGCAGCACATTTTTGGCGTCCATTTTAATTTAAACCAATTCAAATTTATCCAACTATCAAATTTCTTATATATTTGATTTCCAACATTATTGTTCATGCTTTGAAATTAATAATTATAAAAAAAATACCATCAAATCAAGTTCAACATGAAGATTTAAAGCATGTTCAGAGACAAATTATACATGTATAATGAAAAAAAACACAAATTATACATGTATAATGAAAAAAAACACACAGTGCGGTGTATTGCCACTAACTGTATGTTTAAGTGCACTTGCGTGTCCTGTGGGACAGGGGCAGAAACTGTGTATTTGAGTATCCACCTGGAGCACAGCACAAAGACTCTTTTCAGCCTCTCTTTCACACACACACACACACATACACACACACACACACACACACACACACGCATACACACGTGTGCGCACACACACACACTCCACTCCGGTCCAGTAACCGCCAGGAGCTTGGAGAAAAACGGATAACTATGAATAAAAATTATTTATAATAACTAGGATTTCCATTGCAGTTGCCATGTAATTTACTATGCATTATATACATTTACTCCAGACTTTCTAAATATCATTAATCATACCATATCTTTATGAATAATATTGTTATTAACATAGCAGTAAGCTTCATCATTTTATTGTATTATACACTTGCTCTGTTTATGTTTGTTTCTCCTCTGTATTCACTGTTATAGATAATTTAACCACTTTAGCTTTTAAAAGGTTGAATAAAGTTGTTTTCATTTGATGATATTTGTGTCATGCCGAGTCTACTTTTGCAATATTGACTCGCAAAAGATTCTTCTTTTAGAAGCATTGGCAATCTTGTTTCCAAAACTTTTATACTTTCCTCTGCTGAAAGTATAAAACAGTTAAGGTGTTTTTACACCATAAGCAACATTCAGCAACAACTATTATAACTATGACTAGCTTGCGTTAAATGTTTTTAAACATTTTACAAAAATATTAAATGTATTTTTCACAATATTTTTTTTGCCTGAAATATGAAGGAATATGAATTATTTTAGTTTATTTTGCCATTATAGACAGGCTATTAGCTGCAAAACTATATATTAGCCTTAATGCTTGTTTTATATATATATCTGCATTTTACAGCAAGAGTGCACTGCACAGTGTTGAAATCAGGAAAATATAAATCCGAATCTCAAATCTCTGTACAAAGAAAGCTGATCATTCTGTAAGTTGCAAGGAATACAGTCAAGACCAATTCTATTTATATGTATAATATTATCATTAGACTATCTCATGATTATGCACTTTTTGGTATCAACTGCAGCCATTTTTTACCACCCAGTCTTGATGAAGAAGGGATGACCTGATGAGAAAGTGACATCAATGCACACCCTCTATTGGTAACAAAACCATAATGAAATATTGTCTGAAATGTAATGTTTACATTAAATGCTTACAGGGATTAGTGCTGGTCTAGTATTTGTAAATGTGTTCCATGCAGTATCTGTCCCTTCCTCAATCAACAAAGCCACTAAAGCTGCTGTGCACGCTTCTAGGCAGGTGAAAAGTTAGCTGACTGCGCCATCTTATCCATTTCTGAACCTAAAATGGATTTTTCTCTTAGGAACTGTCTGTATAAACACTATAAATGGAAGCTATCCATCATTGTAGTGGATTCCTGGCATCTAAAATAAATGCAAGCCCATAAACTTTAAGCTTTTTGCTTGAATTATTTTTCTATAGGCCTTGCAGAATGGGCTTTTTCCTTATTTAACTACCGAACAAGTGACAATGAATTTTCCTGGCAAATCCATTTTAGCCAATTGCATTTGAACATGGCTAAACATTAAGAAGTCTAAAGAGTTGAGCATAGATGCTTTGATTCTCATCTCCTTCCTGACAGAAGGAGAGAAGCTCTTGTCCTCACAGGTAAAGCCACACTGTGTCACAGCCAGGAAAAACTCATTTAATTAGACTGTTACCTCCAGACAAGCGCAAACATTCCTGAGCGCTTGGAAGGGTAGGCCTCTTCACCCCAGCTAATTATCCACACAAAAGACACTGTGTGCACAGAAATGACTCAATATTGTGCAGTACTGAGGGAGAAATTGCAGGGAACAGGAGCGGAATGGAGGTCGTCCTTCTCTTATTTGGCAGAGAATGAGGCTTGTGTTGTGTGCTTTGGATTCTTTGGAAAGTCTGCTTTCCCGCTCAAACAAGCAGCTGTCTCTGATCCACACACCACAGGGTAATTAAGTCATGAAAACACTAAAACCGCCTCCCAATCAACCCTTTATTAAGCTAATTATGCTATCAAAGCTTTTAAATATTGAAACTACCACTTAAAGTGCAATAATATTACACTTAATCATCTGTGATGGTTCCCAAACCACCTTCTTTCTCTTTGGTTGTCTACACAGCCACCCAAAACGATATGGCAAAGACTTCTGATTGATCCCACCCCTAACCAACAGACAAATAGCTATTTATCCCATGCAGAGCAGTGCAGCCTGTTACGTGAGCTGTAAACTGTGGTGTTGTGCTGTTGGGTGACACAATTAACATAAAAGTTCCAGCAGTTCTATATTCTAAATTCTAAAAACAAACCGTTCAAAAAATTAAATTTATTACATTACAAATATTCTAAATGGCATGAAAGAGTAAAAAAACCCTATCATAATACACTCATAAAACATTTATTTTTACTAGAATTTACAACGATTCCTAAATGGTTAGTTTGGTGACTTTTTTTGTAACTTACATGATGCAATCTACAGTTGTGATACAGCATGCAACGTATGCAATGAGGAGTTTTATTACATTTGTTAGCAAAATTAGCAATGTTTTGTAAACCTAGAATGTAAACATCTATTGATCGTTGCTGTAGAGGGAACAGAAAGTGTGAGTTGGGCTGAGCGGCAAACACAGCAAGATCCAAACGTTAAGCACATCTAAGCACAACACAAGTGTAGACTCATGGTAATCCACACAAAGGCAGCAATTCCCATCATACTTCGTTTAAGAGTGAACACACAAGCTCTAATCTCTGGGGGAGGGTCTTGTGTTGAGCTATTTAAGAAAGACAAAGAAACCATGACACACTGTGTCTGAACGAATGACTGAAGGAAAAAAAGATGGACGACGTGACACTGCCACCTGCCATTGGGCCTTTTGAAGCCACTGCGAGCATTATTTTGAGTGCGGCCACGGAAGACAGAAAGAGAGGTTGAACAAACATGCGCACACATAACTTCCTGATAAGGAGGGTTGGGTCAGAGTTTTAGAGCTCCGCCTTCAGTCTCCCACTCACACACCCCCCTCTCACACACAGTCTGTTGTATACAACTTATTTTGTAAGAATTTGAGGACGACTTTTCTGAATTTTATCACTGGCAGCATAAATTATCTTTTTTATGACAGCGGTCAATCAGCTCAGTTCAGTCAGTGTAGCTGTCAATCATATCTGTCACTAGTTTTTGGGGGGATAAATGAGCGATCATGGACCACAAAATTAACATTTGTAAATTTTCAAAAACCATTTTAAAAACCATTTTTAAAGACCTAAAATGTACCTATGTTACACACTGCAGGGAATGTTGTTTTCAAGAATCCACAACAGTGGCTCTTTAAGTCATCTTTTAACTAAGCAATTATTTATAAAAGTAATACAACTCTTTCATTTACATTTAAAAAAGTTTTCATGGGATTAAATGTTTCCATTTCTTTTGGCAAGATCTAAAGCAATGGCAGAGGAGAAAGTAATGGAATTAAACATGATGAAATTAGAAAAACAGCAGATGAATGGCGAGAGGGTTCTGATGAACTGCTCATATTCAATTAAAGCCCATTTATGAGCCTCTATGTGCTTTTTATGGCTGTAAGACATCATGAACACTGGAGTTTATGGCAGTAGCTGCACATCTGCTAACCCTCTTAAACACATCAGACACTTGATTGGCAACTGCAGGGCACAAAGGCTTCATTATGTAACCGTTTCTTTTTTTAAATGAACTGTTGAGCTTAAATACAAGTAGCTTTCCCTTACCTCAACATTAATTTGTGGAAGTTTTCTGTCACACCAAACAGTGCCCCAAAATTCTTGTGCAAATCTAATTGGTTGATCAAACGTATTGTCCCTCCCCTTAAACATTTTAATTGGTTGAAAGTGATTGAGCTTGATTAGAGGAAAATTATATAACTATTTGGTTTTAACTTGAGAAAATATATGTTTCATTATTAAAATAATAAACTAAACTTTCTCACGTGATAGGAAACCCCCCCCAAAAAAGATTTTTGTTCTTCGTTTTTTGTTTATTTAAAATAAGATTTCTATGTGAAATAAGATACCTAAGAAAAAAATCATGTCGTTTGGTGGATATATGTAAAAAACACCTGTAACCAATAATGCTTTGAAATATATACTTGTCAGAAACAATATTTTTCCAAAATTATCACATTTCTGGCCAGCACGGTGGTAGCACTGTGGACTTCCAGCTAGAAGGTTGTCATTTCGAGGCTCGCCAGAGTTTGCATGTTCTCCCTGTGCTTGCGTGGGTTTCCTTGGGATAGTTTGATTTCCCCCAAAAGCACAAAACATGCAGTTAGGTTAATTGAATACTCAAAATTCCCCTTAGGTATGAATGTTGCCTGCGATGGACTGGCGACCTGTACAGGGTGTACCCCTGCTTCTCGCCCAGTGTGTGCTGGAGATAGGCAGTGGCAGACCAAAAAAGGGAATAAGCGGGTTGGAAAATTAATGAATGAATATTACATTTCTTTAGTCGTTTGGTAGAAAATGTTGTAGAAAAAGCTTGTGTTTGGTCAAAGATCACATTTATTCTTTGGACGGTGTTTGTCCAATGTTTGAAATTGCATCTTTCACCAATACCTTATGGGAAGGGTATTTTTGAAACCAGACATGTTTCTTCTACTGGATTGTTGTGAAACCTGCCTCTTACAAAGATATGAGGCCGTAATCCAGGCGTTGTGTCATGCTTAGTGTGGTTTGTGTTACTGATTAACTGTTCCTGCATCTTATCGTAGTGTGTGTTGACATTCCTGAGGACTGGAGCTTGAGCAAACATCGCTGGGACAGATGGAGGACAGAGGAAGCCCCGGACGAAGATTTCAACAGCTCCAGCTGAAGATCCAACAGATGCTCAGAGTGGAACACTCAACACACATAAGCTAGAGGAAAACAATGAAGGGGTCTCAACAGGTTTCCATGTCATTTTAGGATTTAGGCTCATTATTGTTGATGGAGGGAAAGATTTGGTTGCTTTTCTCCACTACGCTTACAAATATCTGTGAGGCGCCATTGGGCTGAATGGATTTTGAGTAGTCTTAGTGGCTCTGCCAACACAGAGACCGCATGTAGACAAAAACACACAAACAAAATAACATTTAGTATTTGCTCCTTTTAACAAAAATATAACCTTTCGTCATTCTTTCAATCCAAATACCCAAAAATGAAACAGTGCTAGGCCTGTGACATATCCGGCTGTTTGTACGCTTTACTAGGATTAATAATATATAACACATATAGAAGATGAACTAATCTAGCCACAGGGGTTGCAAGCCAGTGACTTCTGTGCCGGTCCCAAGCCCGGATAAATAGAGAGGGTTGCGTCAGGAAGGGCATCCGGCGTAAAAAATGCCAAAAACCAAATATGCGAGTCACCAAATCGATTTCCATACCGGATCGGTCGAGGCCCGGGTTAACAACGACCGCCTCCGGTGCTGTTGACTTACAGGGTGCCGGTGGAAATTGGACTACTGTTTGTCGAAGAAGGAGAGGAGGGAGAAGGATTCGTCGACAGAAAGAGAAGAGGAAAGGCAGGAGTATAGATCTAAGAATAGGGACTCTTAACGTTGGTACAATGACAGGGAAGGGTAGGGAGCTGGCGGACATGATGGAGAGAAGGAAGGTAGATATTCTGTGTGTGCAGGAGACTAGGTGGAAGGGTAGCAAAGCGCGTAGTATTGGAGGGGGATACAAACTGTTTTACTATGGGGTGGATAGGAAGAGAAATGGGGTAGGAGTGATCCTGAAGGAGGAGCTTGTGAGGAATGTTTTAGAGGTGAAAAGAGTGTCAGACAGGGTGA
>SRMA01023982.1:23069-201324 GCA_007224835.1 Danionella cerebrum
GGGAAAGAAGGGAGAAAGATGTGAATATTGTAGAGCAGGAAGTTGAAAAGATTAGAAAGGATGAGGTGAGGAAGGCTCTGGGAGAATGAAGAGTGGAAAGGCTGTTGGTCCAGATGACATACCAGTGGAGGTGTGGAAGTGTCTAGGAGAGACAGCAGTGGAGTTCCTGTCTAGGTTATTCAACAGGATTTTAGAGAGTGAGAAGATGCCTGAGGAATGGAGGAGAAGTGTCCTAGTACCAATCTTTAAGAACAAGGGTGATGTGCAGAGTTGTAACAACTACAGAGGTATAAAGTTGATGAGCCACACAATGAAACTTTGGGAAAGAGTAGTGGAAGCTAGGCTAAGAAGAGAAGTGGATATTTGTGAGCAGCAGTATGGCTTCATGCCCAGGAAGAGCACTACTGATGCAATTTTTGCTCTGAGATTGTTAATGGAGAAGTACAGAGATGGTCAGAAGGAGCTGCACTGCGTCTTTGTGGATTTAGAAAAAGCGTATGACAGGGTGCCGAGAGAGGAGCTATGGTCCTGTATGAGGAGGTCAGGAGTGGCAGAGAAGTACGTCAGAGTAGTTCAGGATATGTATGAGAGAAGTAAGACAGCAGTGAGATGTGCTGTAGGTCAGACAAAGGAGTTCAAGGTGGAGGTGGGGCTACATCAAGGATCAGCTTTGAGTCCCTTCTTATTTGCTATGGTGATGGACAGGTTGACAGATGAGGTCAGGCAGGAATCTCCGTGGACAATGATGTTTGCAGATGACATTGTGATTTGTAGTGAGAGCAGAGAGCAGGTGGAGGAAAACCTGGAAAGTTGGAGGTCAGCTCTAGAAAGAAGAGGAATGAAAGTCAGTCGCAGCAAGACAGAATACATGTGTTTGAACGAGAGGGAGGGAAATAGAACAGTGAGGTTACAGGGGGCTGAGGTCAAGAAGGTGCAGGAGTTTAGGTATTTGGGGTCAACAGTCCAGTGTGACGGGGAGTGTGGAAAAGAGGTGAAGAGACGAGTGCAGGCAGGTTGGAGTGGGTGGAGAAAAGTGTCAGGGGTGTTGTGTGACAGAAGAGTGTCAGCAAGAATCAAAGGAAAGGTGTACAGAACAGTAGTGAGACCAGCTATGATGTATGGGTTGGAGACTGTGGCAGTGAGGAAGAGACAAGAGGCAGAGATGGAAGTAGCAGAGATGAGGATGTTGAGGTTCAGTTTAGGAGTGACGAGGATGGACAAGATTAGGAATGAGCACATCAGAGGGACAGCTCAGGTTGGTTGTTTTGGAGACAAAGTCAGAGAGGCCAGGTTGAGATGGTTTGGACATGTGCAGAGGAGGGATAGTGGTTATATTGGTAGAAGGATGTTGGAGATGGAGATGCCAGGCAAGAGGTCAAGAGGAAGACCAAAGACAAGATATATGGATGTGCTGAAAGAGGACATGAAGGTAGTTGGTGCAAGAGTAGAAGATACTGAGGACAGAGTTAGGTGGAAAAGGATGATTCGCTGTGGCGACCCCTAAACTGGGAACAAGCCGAAAGGAAAAGAAGAAGACATATAGAAGATGAACTAATGTAATTTTATACTTTTTTAATGTAATCGTACAGTATCTTTAGCCAAACCTAACAGTATATAATTTACTGGCCAACTCATATTCACAATTTGTACATCCTTGATCAATCTAGAATAGATTTAGATATCTATTTAGAGGTGGCCTGGTGCAACAATTCACATATTTCAAGAATCCCCAAAATAATGATGTCTTACTGTTGCAACAGTGAGGGTATGAGCTATAACCGGAGTCATTTTCTCACCAATACTGTAATGTATTTAACATTACCTTCTATATATTTGTAATGAAGCCTTCAGTAAAACTGTGGGGTTCAATATTTATTTTCAGCCCAAATTTCAATATCAAATAATTTGTTTCTAAAATACTGTTTGCGTGAAATATGCAAATGCAGCTTTAACCAACATACAGCAGTTACACAATGCGAGAAACTGTAAGAACAATCAACGTAGCTAACTTCAAAACAACATTAGCAGGAACCAAAACTTGAAAACAATCTTCTAAAACTGTGGAGGTTTGTGACAGAAAATCTAGACTCTAATTTACAGCAAAAGTTATGGATGAGAGATGTGTGGCATTAGCAGACAGCAATGCTAAGTGAACAGCAAAGACACCTCACAAACCAACTCAGCGATATATGGCCTACCTGAAACAAGCAAGCGACTAATGAAATCTTGATGTGTTTAGAAATCAGACAATTCATTTACCGCCTTGATGTGATCAAGCACACCGGATGCTAATTGCAAGACCACAGCCCAGTGATAAACGTAGATCGGTAATAATTTACCGGTAAGTCCAGTGCTACCAAAGATCAAACACTTTGACAAAATGTTAAAATATTAAACTGTTTACATGAAGAACTTTCTTCAGATCTGTTGTTAGCCGATGCTAACATTAGCTTGTTTAACAACAGATAAAAGATAAGTTACCTTAGATCTCCTGGACATAAAAGCTGCTGTGTGACCAACCACACAACTTCCAAAGCAGACCATTATCTCTGCTTTAACTGATCTTGGACAAGTAATGAAATCAACTACTGCCAAGCCTCTCGGGTTATTAGATATAAGTTTTAGGTGTACGATTTGACATAAATTATACATTTGTGTTTAAAAAATCATGAAGGAGACCTCACTTAAACCAAGAACATTACGAAGATAAATCTACGTACAGTGGTACCCCGAGATACAAATGGTTCAAGTTACGAAATTTTTTGCTTCGAGATGAGATACGATTGAGATACGAACAACCACAAACAGCTCTGCTCTGTTATCCACTTGCTAAGTCTGACGTCGCGCAGCGCTTACGAGTCCTGGCACTCCATAGCAGAAAGTACGCTGTAAGGGGCTTACATGCTTTAAAATACTTTAAATCAGTTTTAAATCAAGTGAAACATTATGTATAGATTTCCAATAATGTACTATAACAAATTTTATGGTCAAAATGTCGTAAAAGAAATAACCTTTATAACGTGGAAAGTGCTGTTCTGTAGCGCAAGTTGGAGAAACCCTGTGACGTTTTCTCAGAAGCACTCTCTCCATCTGTTTGCGCTTGTGCTTAAAACCGTGTTTTTAACACATTTGTGAACATATTACGTATTATTATCATTTATTACATTAACAATGTGTAGATTTAGGGATTGAAGAAACATTACTTGATTTATCTCTAGTTTTACATTTTTTTATCAACTTAAACTGTTGTTTCTGAGAGGCGTTACACGGATTAGGCGTTTTACATGTAAAACTACCTTTGAGATACAAACACCACCCTGGAACGGATTCATTTCCACTGTAATATACCACTGTATATTAGAATGCTACAAAATGCTCATCAACAATTGGCTCCTCCTCTTAGGGCAGCGCTAAGTGATATGTCAACCGTGTCAATAACAACTGAGGAGAGCAGGTAACATTAAATGCAATGAAAATCTGCATAAATCTGAAAACACATAAATAAAACAAAACACATCAATCATATTTTCATCTTTAATTTTGCAAATCTGTCAGGAACACTTGTTGAGAACAATCTCTTTCTGGAAGAAAATCAATCACTTGAATGAT
The DNA here is from genome assembly GCA_007224835.1 of Danionella cerebrum. Taxonomy (NCBI): domain Eukaryota; kingdom Metazoa; phylum Chordata; class Actinopteri; order Cypriniformes; family Danionidae; genus Danionella; species Danionella cerebrum. Next base: position 26,679 of record SRMA01023982.1, read on the forward strand.
TAACACTTGAGTTTTAGATGAAAAGCTGCAGTCTTCAGGTAAAACTGAACAAAGCATGCCTTGTTTCATCAAATTCAGAGTGACTAAATGAGCTGGATATCACACAACATCCTCTACTAGAGAAACAGGATTAGCTGACTATAAACTTGTTATTTTTGCACTTACAATCGCATTTGATAACATATATAAAAATGTAAGAAATGCACATTTTCCGATATCAGCTACAAATAATTAATTGTACCGTTGCATCACTGAAATGTCATTTAAATTAGAAAGTAAACAATATGAATCTTAATTGTTTCTACTGACATGATTACTATTATTATCTCTTTGTGTTCATTTTTCATTATTCATTCGACTGACACTTTTTAAACATAAGTCAATAAATTAACATGCTAAATCTCTCCATTTTTGACTAGTACAGGAGAACAGCAATAGTTTACTTGAAAATTCACTCCACATCAAGTTCTTTCAAACACTGACCCTGTGATATTTTATTTGTGGCTCAATTTTGATTGATTTTTTCAATTAATTTTTTTAATTACTGACAATATATGACTCAAATCTGGCCAATGTGTATTAAGATGCAAGAGACCAAGAAAAACGTAATATATACAGATCAATATTTAATAGCAAAAACATTTTTGGAGTTATTTTAACATCACAGAATAACAAAAATTATTCTACAGTGAGTTGTATCAGTTAGAAAGTGCGTCTAACGATGAAAAAGTCTGACACTTCAACTTTGCCATTCAGACAAAGGTTTTTTTTTTTGTATCAAATATGCATCCAACCTAGGACCACATATGAAAGCGACATTGGTCTCATTTGAAAAAAAAAAATCAAAACTGAGCCGTTAAGACAATTATGAAAAAATCTGACACAGCTATGATATTGGCAAAAATGCTTTTGGGGTGCAGTGTGAATGTAGCCTTAGACTTTCAGCTCCTTAAAGCCAGGGTCACACTATACTTTGAGCAATATGAGGCTGCACACAGGACTTAAAAAAAGTAATGATTTCAATTGTAACATATAAGTGAACTTTAATATTCTATTTGTGGCTTGGAAATGTTGAGTGCATTTCCATTTAGTGTGAAAGAACTTTGATGCTAAAGATGTAAATTTTTGGGGTTAAATATATCCATGTCTAGACAAGCACCAGGACTGAACAAGTCTGGAAATCTTTTAATAGAGGACATCGCTGAACGTCCCGTTCTAACAGGAAGTACACTGCAACTGTCAGATTGCTGAAAGGTATAGCTGACCCAAAAATAAATTCATTCAATAAGTTCATTTGGGAAATTAAGAGTTTCTTGGTTCCGTTAAAAAGAAGAATAAGGCTGTGGGCCAACATTAAACAAACTGAAAATTGTTTCAATCATTCTATAAAAACAGATCTTTCATGAAATAATGAACCCATGTCACCAACAGAAGTGAGAATTTTCTTTTAGGCTGAACTAAACCTGGGAATGTGACAGAAACATGTAGATTGTGTGTACTTTTCTGAACAGACATAAGAAAATGGAGGAATTGTTTTGAAGTCCATACAAAAAATAATTCCTGGTAAATATATAATATATAATTTTTTACATATTTGAATATATTTACAAATATACCCAGCACTATATACCTGTATTGTTAATATTATTTTAAAACCTAAGAATAATTACTTGGGCTTTTGTGTGATAACTGAGTCACCACAAGAAAACAACAGAGCACTTAGAAAAGAAATACAGTTGATTTCAGAGGCAGTGTTATATTTTCTTCTACATCTTCTTCTCTTCTGTTAGTTGTGTTGCGTTTGTTTTTCTCTGTCTCCTTTTTGGTTTTAGGAGTTCCCGTCACACAGACTCCAGGAATGCCAAGCAAGCGGAATAATGCCGAAAACCTCAATGCAATCCGAGAAAAATGGAAAAGTAGAAAAATAAACAAATAAAAAAAAAAACAAGAGGTGGTTCCTAGCAAGCAGTCACTTTTTCTGGGTCCTCGTCCTCTTCTTAAGAGCTTGGTCACATGGTTTTGTGCGCACAACAGTGTTTATGTCTGTCCTCAATAAGCACCAGTGCTTAGAAAAAGTAGCATGTCATTCTTTCTCGGCCTTACCAAGAGTTTTTAGACTGTTTTTGGAGTTAGTATGTGTGTGCCTGTGAGTGTCTGTGTAGATCTGTGTGTCAAAGCTCATGTTTTAAGGCTACCGTTGATGTGCTGGTACTTGGGAAGGCAGGGCTCGTCAGCTAAAGGATCGTGAGAGAAGACGGAGTCATCTCCGGAGGAACAAGAGCTGCGTGTATCAGGGAAAGTGGGGGAATACTGCTCCACTGGGGCGCACAGGTCCAGGTACTCCTATAGAACAGAGAGAGACAGTCATACGGTCATAGGTTAGGAAACAGTATGAATTCATTTAAACAGAGAGAACTAGTTCTAATTATTTAAGAAAAAATAGTCCAGACCTACTCTAGCAGCATTCTTAAAGTTATTCAATAACTGAATAATTTTAAGTTACATTTAGGGTGAAATTAGGAAAGCACAAATCTATTAGCCATGACTGGATGTATTTTGTGCATACATCAGTTGCAATCCCTAAACATATGCGCTCAGTCATAAGTTTAGAGTAGTAGTTCTTAAAAAAATAAAAATATAGCACTAAAGCATTTGATAGGAACAAAAGTATGATATTAGTCTAAAGAGAACGATCACTCTTTAGAAGCCTCTCTACACTTTGTTTTTTAACGTGTACAGTTTTTAATTAACAGAGTTAATCTCTGTCCTGTGCAACAGCGGTAAAATACATGCAGTATTGTGACATATTTTGACTAAGATCTAGAATTAGGTTAACATTAAAGGAAGTCTCCAGTGTCTCTTTAGTTATAAAGAGTGAATACAAAGAGACAGATTTTTAAGCATTTCCTCAAATGGGAAAACTCAACATTCTTTAAGGTTTTACTGAACCACTTAAATAACCGAAGTATCTTATTTGGGATCTTATCATTAGATGTAATGTGCTTTCTGCATTTTATCTGCATTTGTTTATCTTGGTTTATCACATGCTTTTTGTAATCAGTAGTTATGTAAGTTGACAATTTGTCATTTTTTAAGATTAGTTTAGATCTACTTTTAAGAATATAACATGATATTTTTATAAAAAATATTCATTGAAGGAACATTTAAATAAGCAGGTCTCAGACAGCATTTGTAAATCAGCATTAGCTATGAAAATAACAATCAGTGCACCACTATTTGAGTTAAATACTTTTAATTTGATCTTACAGCTGCAAAAATGAGAAAAAGTCAACTTCAAAGAACAAAAAAAAAATCCAGAACCACTGAAAGCTGACAGGTACTTAATTGCAATGTTAAATTTTGGGTGTTCACAATCATTTTTACAATGTGTCGACAATCACTAGTAAAGTTTCTCTCTGATATCTTAGGATTAAACTAATATTTTCCTCCTAGTCTCTTTGCTATAAAGAGTAAACGTTTTTTTTGGTAGTTTTTGTCAAATATTTATTACCTGCATAATTTTCTTGATAAAAAAAATCAAACCAAGAAAAAACCTTTACTAAACACTAACTTTTCTGAAGTACTGTAAAACGGAAACTATAAACTTTCTGCAACACATTTGTGATGGATAAGCACTCCAAATCTACAAGCAGCTCACTTGTTGCATAAAAACATTCTCTCAGAAATGGTGGTTTGAGTTTAACCCAGCTAAAGCCCTCCAGATTCCTCCTTCCAAACATCCAGCCAAACCAATATTTGATTATCTGCTTCAAGCGAATCAGAAACAGATCCGTTCCCATAAACATATTCCACCAGAAGGACATTTTTTCCTCCATCTTTCATTCCTTAAACCAAATTGCAGCCATTTTGCAGTGTTTGAGAAGAGGAAGAGCGGTTTTAGGTTGCTGAAATTGTGGACTGAACTCTTGCTGCTCAACACAAGGCAGCTCACGTTACTAAAGAGCTTCACATCTGTGAGCAGTTTGAGTCTGGGTGTAGGGGGCAGAAGCACTTTATTACATTTCTAAAGTTCAAAAAGACACAGTTTTTGGCACTATGTCTACTGCATGGCTCAATCCTGGTATTGTCAATTTCTGTCGGGTTACCATCGCTCGCTTGCTTCGAGCCGCCGCACAGATTTGAGGAACGTCAGAGAGAGAGCTGAACGAATCATCTGGAAGTGATTCTTTTGATGACTGAACAACGATGACACTCACAAACTGAAGCCTGGATGAAATCAAGCAAGATGACTGTAAAAATGTCTCCTTCCCATCAAGGATGAGTATGAGTCAGGGTTGGCACATGGTTGATCCAATTCAGAATGAGATTTCCTTACTTTTTAGCAGATTCTACAACTAACTTCATGTTAAAAACCAATCTTCCGTAAACGATTCAAGGTTTCACCAGCTAAAAACAATGCCCGTCGACCAATCAGATAAACACGCTTGAGGGATAGAAATATTGCACTAGGACTTTTGCATGTTGGATGACTTGTTTTTAGGATAATAATTTATTTTTAGAGTGGTATGGTCTTTGGCTCACCTCGTTGGTTGCCAGCGTGAGGATACGGTCCAGGTCCTCGACCAGCTGTTTGAATGTGGGTCTGTGGGACGAGATGGCGTGCCAACAGTCCTTCATCATCATGTACCTGAGACAGAGAACGTACAGGGATCACTTTTATCATTGGTAAACATGTAAAATACCACAGGAGGAATATGAACGCTCACAGCTCATTGGTGCAGTTTGCAGGTTTGTCCATGCGATGACCTTCTTTTAGTAGCTTAAAAAGCTCCTCCACAGGAATTCCTGGATACGGAGAGCCACCCAGTGTGAAGATTTCCCACATTAACACCCCAAACGACCAGCTGGATAAGACAAAATCAGCATTAAGTCAGTCAATTTCACTCTGGTTATGCAACATTAATGATGGGAATCAATGGAGATGGTTTTATTGTGTCAGAAAACATATTATGTACAACAAAAAAGGTCCTTTCCAAAGAAAACTTTGCCTGTGTTAATAAAGCCATTGCCGTTTCTGACTCTAGTGGCTCTGGACTCAAAGTAGCCTTTTGTCCTTAAAGAAAAACCACGATGACACTCTTTTTCCAGGCAAAGCAAAAATTGCGGAGAGCCACAGGAAACCAATTTGTTAAAAGAGTCTTTATTAAAAAAACAAAGAATATTTTAAACAAATTGTTGACAATTAAGATAGATGCTAAGTCACTTACAAACAAAGTGACTCTAAACACTTAACGCCCCCCTCTGGGACTGCAAGTGGTCAGAACCTACGCTTCAGTCATGAGGGTGTGTTTGTAGAAATAATCAGTGTGTCTGTTTGTCTTCTTCTTCTCTGTATCTAGCACTGCATCTTCTCTGACATGTTTGTTAACTTCATCATCTCTATTCAGTGTCCCTATGTAACCCTGCTTCACCTCTCCATGATCAATCACGCACACTGAGAGCACACAGAGAGATAAAGCAATGCCCTCTTGAACCCCAGCTCTCTAGTGTCATAGGTCCGAAAAGTCTGGTGAGCAAATTAAACGAGTAACTTTATTCTAAGAAAAGAATTGGAGAATATGACAAAAATAAACCAAAACGTTAATTCTTCATGGGTCAAAAAACGTATTAATGCAAGTCAGTAAAATCAAATCAACAGGTTCCAGTATATGTAAAATAAATTAAATGTCTCCAAAAGCAGCAAATCTGTAATCACATTATTTTTTCACATTATTATATATACATTCAAATCACTGAGTGTATCATAGCATCTTCAAAGTTTTATTTTATTGTATTTTTTGTGCTAATTTTGTATTTTCTTAAATATATTTTTATCTAATCTGATCTAAAGTTATTTTTAAAACACAATAAATGTTAAACGACAATTAAATGAAAGCTGGACTCATTTAACAAGCGTCTCACACACATGCTGCTTTATTCGCAGTTTTACAGGCTCAACAGCTTACACCCCCTTTCCCCAAGGGTCTTCTTTGCCCATTTTTACTTTAATTTATGTGTCATGCTATTGTGATGTCACATATTGATCACGCCTGCCTCTGAACCAATCATATCCTTCAAAACATTAGTGAGCAATGCCGGATAATTAGAGTTGATGGCAAAAACAAAAGAGTTAGTGTTCGGCCATCAATACAGGTCTCTTTGCTATCGATTAGCATCATTGATTTTAGTGCATGGACCACACAAAGAGCAGATAAAAGATACAGAGCCCAAAGAGATTACAAAACACACTTAAGTTATATTAAGTTAGGTATTTCATTAGGGGTGGACAGCAAGAGCTAAATCTTAAAGGATAACATCTGTTTGTGTGCATTCCAGTGCATTAAGTGCTTTCCAGATTAAATTTTGAAGATATATACGCAATCCAAAAGATCGGATCATTCGTAAAAAGACAGTGCACCCAGAAATAAAACCATCAGTTTCCCATCAGGTTCATCCCAATGTGCTTATGAATGGAGGCAATCAAAACCTCTTAAATATGTCCAGAAATAAAAAAAGTAATAAAGGCAACAAATTAATTTGTAATAACGACACTTGATCCTTTTTGGCATGAGACATGTAATTTTTTCAAAGCCAAGGATAAAAGTGGAATTATTTCAAAAGTGAAGACTTTTAATTGTTTAAAAAGAGAGGAAAATATTTTTTTTTCTGAAGGAGGAGTTTGAAAGGATGGAGCAAATAGAAGATGGAGTGCACTTCCTGCACCTCTGGCCTGGACTCAAGAGCTTTTGAAGCTGTTCAGATTAGTAACACAGCACTGCTCGCAAGTCGAGCGTGAAATCTCTCGCTTTTCCTTGTAATACTGGCCACTAACTGCCCCTCTGCTCGCTCTGGCTGACAAAAACACTTCCTTTACTCTCAATCACTGCATTTCTGCTCCTTTTTTAGAAGGCAAATCAATCTGATGAATTCAGAGCCTCGATTCATTCTTGCTTTGTTCAGAACAAATCAAAACAAGCCCATAGGCTGTCATCTAAAAACTGACAACTAATTAAAATAACGTTTAATATGTCAAGCAATGAATACAATTAAAAAAAAAGATGGCTAGAGTTTGTATACAAATTTTGCTGGTTTTTAAAATGTGCCCCTTGTGACATGGAGTGTTATATACATTACTCCATTTATCAATTAATTCTATCGTTTTCCTAAGGTGAGATACATATGGCAAATTGGTTGGTATGGTAAACAGTCTGGATGCTATGGAACAGGGGTGCTCATTACATCGAACGCGATCGGAGGTGCTACTGGTCGATCGCGGCGTGAAATTGAAACAATATCAGTCGATCATTCATCCCGTCAGAGTTCAGTAAAGTTAGCTGCAGATTCACGGATTCGGTTTTCTCTGCTCAATACCTCGAGGCCAGAATGTTCTTAGTAAACAAATAACACATATTTTTAATCTGTGTTATGTAGCGGACAACTACAAAACGTTTTTTATCAAAACAAGTTTCCCTCTGCATTCGCAGAAACACATTACCGTCTATGAGCAACCCGCTGACATGGAATCGCTTAGGGACCGTCTGCAAATTACCAGATCCAAAATATGTTTTACCCAGAATATGCTTCATAACTTCATTCTAAATTGTTCTATTACAACCAAAATCAAGCAGTGGCATAACATAAACCAAGCTCCATGTCTCTAATATTTTCCAAAGCTGAGATAAAGATATGCTAATTTGGATGCTAGCGTAAGTCATTTGGATGATAGAGAAGTTGCTACTATAATTAACATAAACAAACTTTATTAATTTTTTTTTCTTGAAAATATTTTTGTAGCCTTTTCCCATTTATTTTCAATGGCTATATAAAGTGGTAAATCTTCAACCCCATCTAGCGGTAGGTATGTCCTTGCACAGACTGGTAACCTCCACAAGTGTTAAGTCAACTGAAGAGATCAGCAACCAGATTCAGATCATCCTTGGCAAAGTTTGGTGGCTTGAATGGTCTTGAAGGAAATTTGTTTGAAATTTTTTGTTCTAAGCAAAAGATGAGTAACAATATGTTCACTTTTACAAGCCAACATAATAACACTAATGGGTGCAAAGGAGCTGAAAACTACAGCTCTCTAAACAAAGAGTAAAAAAAGCAATGATCACTTACACGTCACTCTGGTGGGTGTACACTCTGTCAAATAGTGCTTCTGGAGCCATCCACTTTACTGGCAATCGACCCTAGAAATCCACACAGAGACAGAGGAAATGGTTAGAAAATTAAATGTACACAACATATCACTACTCCACAGTGTACCAAAAATTATTAGACTCTAAAGGATCCTCTCACTTAACCAATCAAATGTGACCATTTATTAACACATTTTCATTTAGCAGTCGACTACTTTTGACGAGCTCTTGCAATCTTCCACACACTGGCTCCACATTTAACTTCATTTATGACCGAGCTTCTGCTATACACTGACTCCCAAGCATCCATCTGCTTTAAAAACAACTGTCCTCAGTCAAATTCAGTGAAATGAAAAAGCAACTGAATTACTTAAAGCAGGTATTTCCAAAGATACATTATTCAGTCCCTTCCGGTGAAATAATTTCATTGATTGTTAATCAATACTTGGTGCTTAGAACATTTAGACAAAACACAATATGTCATAGGTAACTAGTATTGTCTGACTGTTTATTTCTCTGGTTTTAATCAAAAAAGCTCTTTTTGACTCTTTGCTTTTATGCCTTTATTATTTTATTCTCTATACAGTGCCCTACGCAACAGAAAAGCTGTAATGTGTGTTTTCGCTGTAATGTGTAATGTGAAACATTTCAAAATCTGCATTTAAAACAGGTGGTAGGAAACAATTTGCAGAATGGTTGAAAAGATTAAAAAAAATGGTTGTTAATGTATGTGTAAAGTTTTCCTTAATGTGTTCCAAGAAAACAAAAGAAGAAGAAGAAGAAAAGAGTGATGACTATGATATTTCTGATCATCACTGAAGTTTCACAACAAATGAGGCCTTTTCATACTTTCAAACCAATGTTGAGCTGATGGAATGAAATGTTTGATTCTGAAACATATTCACAGCCTTGTTTTAAAACAGTCAAATCTGAGTAAAAAAAAAAACAACACATTTTAATTCAAATACCTTCTGATGATTTAAGGGGGTGTTTAAAGCAACATGATTCAGAGTAATTAATGACAGAGTTCCCTCAGGAGTCATTGTACACTCCTAAACTGAAACTGTAATGAAGGAGATCCACAAGCTGATTTCGTCTAGGGCTCACAAAGCTTTATTTGGCCAGAACTGGTCTTGAGTAATTGAATCTGACCCCAGGCATTAATCACTCATCACTATCGCTCCATCAGGGCTCCACTCGCCGTTTTAATAATGCCAAACTATGTCTAAAATACTCATGGCCAGATCACAGTAACCTTGATAAGAGCTGAGAAATGATTCGGGGCTAAAGAGGTGCCGACAAATCAATTCAGTTGCCGTTTACATTTACTTAGATGTAGTAGGACGCAAATTTCCCCCAAAAAATGTAAATGTGTTTGCAGATGATAACCTGTAGATGTTTTAATTCCACAAACTAAACGAAACATTGGTGGGAATGAACTCTAAATCCTAATGCTAATGTGTTTAGGATTGCGACTAGCTCTTCTTTTCTCATGAACTTGAACAACAAGCTTGTGCAACAAGAGAAGTGGAGACAGAGCCAAAAGAAGCGAAAAGCAGGAATCAAAAAAACTTTACACGCCAGGCTGACGGCCTGGGAATCTCCAAATCATGCCAAGTCTTAGAGTGCAGGAGGGGGGAGATAAACAGAAGAGAAAAAAGGTAAGAGAACAAAGAGAGGGATGCTTTCAAAAAGTTCAACAGAATATATTTGTGAACCAATCCAAGTTCAGTTTTTGACTTAGTCAACCATTGTCTTTTAAAATCAAGAGGTTTTGAAGATAATTTACTTAACTTTTATTCACACTCAAATGGTTCAAAATGTGCATTTCTGTCTTTGGCAGGACAAAAAAAAGAACATGTTTTGAGGAATGATAAAAGTCTTGTTTTTTTAATTACTATGGATATCTAACCTGGCTTTCAGCATTCTTCAAAATATCTTTTGTTCTCAAAAACGGATTTGGAACCACATGATCGTTAGCAAATGGTAGTACATCATTTACTACTACAAAGAGTGATGTAGGAAAGTGGAATGTCATGCATCTTTAAACAACAGCAACAGACAAAAGAGAGGCAGACGCAGCAGGAAATGTGTTCAAAGGTAAAGAGGAGTGTCTCCTAATGAAACGAAACTCACATTTGTGGTCTTCTTGTAGTAATCTATGTTATGAACGTCTCTGGCCAGGCCGAAGTCTGCGATCTTCATCACGTTGCTTTCTGTGACCAATACATTCCTCGCAGCTAGATCTCGGTGAATACACTGATACAGAGATGAGAAGACAAAAAATGTAAAAGCTGTGATTTTATCAGATAAAAGATAATAACACAAATATAAACTTATTTAAGAAAATTTAATGGTCTAGCCGGGGGTCGCTTTAACATGAATCTCAAAACACTTAATATCTTATTTTTAAGATCTTATTTTCTGGTTTATTTGTTTCTCCTGATTGGTCTTTTTAGCAATTTTAGCATTGTTATGTTTAATGCAAAACCCTCTGTGATAACTTCTTAGCCGAGCAATAAATGTAACAACAGGCTTATAGGGTTATACACATCTATGCATTCACTGCCTGGAGCATTTGAATAGTAGCATAATTAAGAGTGTTAACGCTTCATGTTTAATATTTACCATTTTTAATGTTTTCATTGTATTTCAGAATGCTGTGATTGGCTCTTTTGTTGAGATGACTGCAGCTGGTGTTTGTGTTGGTGATGGTCAAGGACAAAATTCTTTTGATAAACCCTTGAAGTTATCTTGTTTTCACATTAATTGTTGATTTCCCTAAGTAAATATCAGATTTTAATCAAACATCAACATCTGAAAAACAAAATGATATTAAATCCTTATAGTTCAGGTATCTGACAGACATCCTGAAATACTGAAAAAAAATGGCCGTGTCACATTTTTATTCCTGTATTGGTTGAAGGAACACCTCTTCCTCCTCTCTTGTATAACTAGTACTGGAGCTTGAGCTACTGTTGCTATCCATGGTTTGTTTGCCAGGCAATAAATATTGTGAGTTATATTATGTTACATGTATAGACTGTTTATGTTACATGTGTCTCTGTTGTTACTTAAGTGGCAGCAACTGCATAGGTGTTTACAGATATTACAGGCATTGAACTTTGTTTTATGTTTGCCCTTTGTTCATTGTGTGACAATTTGCTGATACCTTCTGTGAGGCCAAATATTCCATGCCACGAGCCACTTGATAAGTGCAGGACACCAGATCTTTAAAGGTGAGGGGCTCATCTGAAACACGGGCGATGTCATAGGAATACTCCATTCCTGGAGGCCGCCGGGCCCTCAGATACTCCCTGAGGTTCCCTTTAGATGCATACTCCACGATCACATAAAGAGGGCCTGTAAGAAGTTTTTTTTTGTTGATTCCATTTATGAAACATTTAACACTTCACTAAATAGTCCCAATTCTTAATTCTTTAAGAGAATAATTTTTCATGATATCTAAACTTAAAAAAATAGAAAAAGACTTTATAAACTTTTAGTTTCTAGAAAAAAAAAAATCCTCTTAATTTTTGTCCAAAAATTGAACACCTGCTCTCTTTCGTTTAAATTAAAAAATCAAAACAAAATCTATAAGCAAAATTGAAAGCCCTGTGATGGACTGAAGACCTGGTGGTTCAACCAGTGTGAGCTGGCAGAACCCTATGGCTCTGTAGGTATAAGCAGGTTAACAATGGATTAAATATCTATTTCATCCCATGGAGCTCAGATTACATTTTTCAAATCCAGTGTCAATAATATTTCTGGAAAAATATTCTGTCCTTTGGTTTGCCAAACATCTAGAAGTATATACGACAGTGGGGTAAATATTTAATTGATGTCCAACAACAAAGTAATGACTAATACACTACATTTGGTTCACTTACCATCCTGGGTACACGCCCCTAACAGATTGATGATGTTCTTGTGCCGGCCAATCATCTTCATCATCTCCATCTCTGACACCAGGTCAGAAAGATCTTTCTCTGTGGCGTCACCTGGAGAGATTGTAAAGCAAATTTAGCACAACTGGAAAACAATTTAGCTAGTCAACAACTAATGAATGTATACTAGCATGTAAATACTACTGTTTTAGAATAATTTGTGAAATAGATCCAAGATGAAATTGTCTCAAGGAAAAACAATGAAAGCTTTTAAGCAATTAATTGGGTGGTCTCAAACGATTACTTCCTCCATCTTGGAAGGTTCGTTAAGTTTTACTTGCTCTCATTATGCAGACAGGGCATAAAGCAAAGCCAACGTGAGCATGCAAGTCTTGGCCAATCAGAGATCTCTTATCGAAGATAAGCTCTGCACATTTTAATACTGTCTATGCAGAGAAACTGCATTTTTATTTAAACTGTTGGAATTTATTCCATTGGTATGGTCATAAATACAAGGGTTTAACAATTCTGTAGTTAAATTATTTGCAAAAAAATATGAGCGATTTTTTTATCGATTGACAGCACTCTAATTTCCCACAGACCATTAATGACCAAATGTCTTCAAGGTTTAAAATGAGTCAAACAATGACAGGATGTACATTTTTCTAAAGTGTTGTTCAGGTCTGTAATGAAGCCAGGTGTAAGCACTGAAAAACGTGCTCTTGTTTCAAGTGTATTCTCCAGCAAAGACCTGCCTCCTCCCTTCACCCTTCACCCTTTACTACTTCTTTTCATAGTTCCTCCCCCTCTCTCTTGTTCTCTTCCTGTGCGTATGCAGCTCTTTCCTTTGTGCAGGTGAAGAGAAGGAGAGAGAGAGCTGTGCAGCTGGAGAGCAGCGGGTCAGCTATGCGCCCTCTCAACCCCGAAGCTCCAGCGCCATCAGTCAGCAGCAGCAAATAACCCAGCGCAGGCCTCCACACACACATTCACTCTCTCCACACAATCACACACCAGTGAATAACCTAGAGCAGGCCTCCAGAATAAAGACCTGACACACACTTTCTCGCTCTCTTTCTACACATACTTTTTCTTCCATAAGACCAATACATTAACATCCATATTATATGCAAATGCTTAAAGATGAATAATTATAGACTCATTTTCAAACCACTTTCTGTGAATGTTTGTGTGGATTGTGTAGGCTTCCTCCCACAGTCTTTAAAAAAATAGATGTCAGGTGCATTAGTGGCTGCGAACCGCCTACAGTAGTGTCTGGGACTGAGTTTTCCGAGTGTACAGAAACTGTTGAACCTGTTTTCCAAACTCCACTGACACTATAGCCTCATCTGGCCTCCAGGACAATATTGTCCCATCTGCGATAAGCCTCGCCTACCTGCTGGCTGCTTTTCCAACACATTCTGAGAAGCAAATACCTTTTCTGGGTGGACACTCATTAAAAGAGCTTTGTGTCAAATATTTGTTTCTCTTTATCTCAAAGAAAATGCTGCTTGGATTTAAGTCATTTAACAAAAATATCTTTCTGCCATGGTTTTCTAATCCAAATCCTTTTAGAATTTCAGCATATCTTCTTTGAAGGTCCACTCCATTCAAAACTATGTTTGATAACTTTTATATTGCTGTCTGAAATATGATATAATAGTTGATGTAATTGGCAAACTGTTCATTAACAGATGACTATAGGAAACAGAATACAGAAGCCTGCGTGAAAGGGCCCTAGATTGCTTTCCAGTAAAACCAAATCAGATCAGTGTCAATGACAAAACTGACACCCACTGACTCCTATTGGGACAGCCAGTAACCTGGAATCATTACCCAAAAGTCTGATGAGGGTTTGTATTTTGAAGTGAACTCCTTGTTTTGACTCTTAATGCTGCAATTATATCATTATCTCTCATAATATTGAGCGTCACAGAAGATAGTTTCAACTTCCCACAAGTCTTGAATTTTTAAGTCAGTGATGCGTGGCTACAACTTGTCCTTCTAATATTACAGGAATAATCACGTTTATTCAACTTGTCATGTTAATAAACATATTTGTGTTTGGACTTTCTTCAGAGCTTGTTTTAGAAATGGCCAATGCCCCCCAAAACATAAACCTAAATACAAACATTAACATACAGTAAAACAGTTGTTTAAGAATACGTTAAAAAGAAAACATGTACCAACCTGAAACATCATCTGCCGTATTTTGTGTTGTTGTATTGTGAAATGAGGCTTACGTAAGTAAACACTGAACACACATCAGTTAATTGGTTGGCTCATTGAGGCTGCTCCCATTCTATGGACACTAATTCCATTGTTTCAAATGTTTATTTTACAACTAAAGACTATTATTCCAACCATCCACAAGTGGTGAAACTTTGTGTGTAGCTATTGCCATTGCCATTTTGGTGTGCAAGTGGGCATCAATATGATCATTATTGCCTTAAAAGTGCTACATTTTAGTGATCAGTGTGTAATCCCACTAACCCTGACCCACCAAATAACTAATGCACCCCATGAACATTGTGCCACCGCCAATGGAACCAAATGAATCACTATTCACAGTGGTCCACACTTCACCCCATGTCTCAATCGCCCTTGAGCCGATGAACCTAGTTTGATGAAGTCAAGGAAAAAACAGTAGACTTTTAAAAAAATAAATAAAAAGTAATGAATTTAACTTTACATGCTTCAAAGTATGGGCTCAACAGAAAAAGTGAGAAAAAAGTGAGAGTGAAGAAAGAAGAACTGCAGAAGAAAAAGTTGCAGAAACAGACCATCCATGTCTAAAGCTGCTCTTCACCACATTACACAAAGCATCCCTCATAAAAGCACCTCGAACCATCGGAATGGTGATGCACGATATATGAGATGATGAGGTCAAAGATCAAGTGATTCCCACTGTGTTCGAGCTGATGAAGCCATTAGATGAGAAATGTTTTCAAATAAAACTAAATAAAATGAGTCACTAGCTTTTAAGATGTTCAGATGTTCCATTGTTTGTGAAAATAAAAATGAAGATCCCGGCGGGATCTTTTTTTGGTACCTCGAGATTTATTTTCTGGACATCTTTGTTTTTTTTTTTATTTGTATTATACTCCATTTTCGTTCTGTGGAGGTATGTTACACTTAAAACACCAGAAGTATCTACAGCCAAGTATAACTCTCCCAAAGCAGGATCTTCGCCAATGCAATGCCCTGTCTATAAAAAACAAGCCAATGTTGTTACGTTTTCAGTTAATTTAGAAATGTTTACCTTTCAGCATCTTGACAGCTACAGTCAGGGCCTCTTTAGGTTTGTCCTTGTCGATGCCCAGAGCTTCAGCCATCACCACCTGACCAAAGCAGCCCTCTCCAAGAGGCTTTCCCAGAGTTAACCTGCAAAAATGCCCATACGCACATCACATAAATATTTATAAAATGCCATAAAACTAATTCTTTAAATGTGTGAAAACTCTCTTATGAAGAGATTAGATGAAAAAGTGGAAGAATCATATTTTGACCTAAATAAACCACGTAGTATTTCACCTTTATGAGCTTGGTTTAACACCAGCTGGTCAGCTGGACCAGCTGGACCTTATTTTTTTAATACAGCTTCAGTATCATTTTTTACAAATATTTTATCATTACATTACACAATAATTACACAAAACCTGACTTTGTACAAAAAATACAATTCAGAGTATTCAATTTTGTCCTTTAATACTTCGAAAAAAAAGTTTTTATGTTTCATAACAAAAATCTGAAGTGTTGAGAGAAAATAAAAATTCATAAACCCACCAACAAAGCAAAGACAAGGTCAAACAATGTGAAAATGTATTAAAAACAAAAACAGTAGATATGGATTTAGAGTTAATGAATTCATCTTAATTAGGGTTATCAAAACCCAAAACACTACACAATAAGTCAAAATATTTTCTTTACTGTCCACATTTTCTACCATTGTAGACAGAGAAGATTAATGTTGAGTTTTAGAAAAATGTCCTTAATACAATAATGGGCACAATGGAGTTCATGACCATTTTTAATAATCTAGACTTCAGCCACCAAAAAGTCAGGTGACCAATTGGAATGATTTAGTTAAATATATATGAAATACAAATTTTCTAAATTTGACAAACCAACTTTGTGGCCTTGTGATCCCATGTTCAATATGAATTATTTCTCTTAATATCACAGTCGGAGGGATTTGCAGTGTTTACTTGACTTGTGGGTGTTAAGTGGATGGCCTTTGGCTTCCAGAGCAAGCTTCCATTGACATTAGCGAGTGTGACAGCTGAAAGAATGCCGGCGGGATCTCCAGTTTCACTCTCTAGGCCACTAACAATCCGCCTCTCGGGATTCAGAGACTTTATTGGAGTGTGTATGGAAAGCGGGGTTAACGCTTGACTAGTGAGCTCTGGTCAAGTGCAGAAAAGATTAGAGTCCAAATAAGATCAAGAGACTTCAGTACAGCGAGACTCCAACTTTTTCCTTTTGAAGTCTTGCCATCAGAAGTAATCTCTCTTGTAAAACACTTTAAAAATAAAAGAAAAAACTCTGTTAAAACTTAAAAAATACAATTTATACTCTATTAGTAAAAGAAAGCTTAACTACAAAATTTACAATTATTTAGAATCAGAAATATGGAAAAATAGATATAATAATTGATAAAAAAAAAATAAATGCTTTTGATTAAATAAAAAAACATGATTTATGTAAATACATGATTAAATAATCATAAAAATGCATTTTAGGTTTCTATTTTGCTCACAAATGCAAGCATCGCATGAAGGTTGGAAGCAAATTTTCTTCTTTCTTCCATCACAGTCAGTGTGTGTCATTTGGCCTTTTGCCCTCCATCATTCTATGATTGGCAGGTTGTGTCTCAGCCCCGCCCCTCCACCTCTGGCCTTTATAAACATTCACACTCGCTGCAGGGCCTGGGGCCGATCTGAGGCTGTGATAACATGACCCCTGTCTGTACGCAGACTCACACACTCAATGGCGGTCTCTGTCTGCTCAGACCTCCGCTGATAATCAATGTTATGTTTCTTCTCAATGCAGACAGCTAATGCTAACATTCCAGAGCTCCAGCGTTTTCTGCATGGCATGAACCCTGAGGAGCTCCATGTCGGGATGAATAGAGCAGACGGAGAGAAATAACACAGACAGATAACAAACTCTGAAAGTTCATGCTGTTATAACAGGGCGGAGAGATTGATATCTTTTAATTAGTAAAAGTAGTTACGAATAAAGAATTGTTGTCGTGTCATTAGACGCAGGTGAAAAGGGAACGTTTTAAGATTTGTGATGTGATAGAGATTGTGTAATTATTTAGAACAGTTGAGACAAAACATTTAATTAAACAAAAATCTATGTTTTGAACATCATTAAAAACTAGTAATTGATCGTCTTCCTGAAAAAATATCATTACAATAATATCACTTTTCCTTTTCTTTATTCTTATGTGGTTGACATATAAGCTGGGAAAAGTCCGTTAAAAATATTACTGTTTATCTCTATGTGACAATAAGATTTCTGTTATTTGTAAACCACCCACTCACAATATCTGCTATATGCTAAACATATATTAAATAGTTAATTATATGCAAACATAATTAATCATGGTGTATATATTGTTTGGTATAATTATGCCCTTGACTTTGTTGCCTCTCAAAAGGATTAAACGCAAAAAATGAGTCTCCCAACAAATCTCTCATTTAAAACTACATTCCACACAAAAACACAGGTCTTAGCTTGTCTGCCCAATAGCTATAATTCCATTAGAAAGAAGAACTCTTTGAAAAGTGTTTCTTCTTCACGTCTATATCTAGCTGTGTAGAACACCTGCATTCGAGAAAACTAAACTGAACCAACCTTCCCTTTACTTTGAACCAATAATAAAACCAAAAACCAATAAATACAAATCTTGTTAAAGACTGAGGTGTTGTATCTAGCTAAAATAATCCATGAATCAAAGTACAAACACAACTGTTTTCATAATTCTCACTTATTCGGAATTCTGTATCTACATTAAAGGTCTGCAGACAGCAACATCAAATTCAAGGACCTGTTTGTGTGACGGAAGCATGTTTTTGTTTAGCTTGAGTCTATTTTGACGTGAATGCAGCACTGCTCGCTGCTACTAGACAACAGAGGGACCCCATGTTTGTAGAATCTTTGTTAATTAATAGTTATGAAAATCATTTCAGCCACCCAGGTATCTTTGCTAGCCCAAAGTGCCTTCTCAGTGCACTTTTTCCCAGTAGTAGCCACATGCCACTTGGTCACAAACCAATGGTCACAGATCACCCAATCGCATTGTCGCAAAGTACCCATTTCCAACACTTATCACCTGCACCTGTCTTCCTCATCACAGCAAGCCCTATTTAAATATCCTTTTATCACGTCATTATTGTTGAGCGATATCTTCTCACTGCTAAGTTCATTTAGAGACACTACAGGCAAATCCTTTCTCTCTAGCTTTTTTGGGAACCACTTTGATTTGATTGTTTCTCTTCATATTCACTTTTTGATAAGAGGGTGCTAACAAGCCTTCCTTAGATCCAACTTTCACCTCAATACCTTTTCTTCCTTTTTAATATATGTTATGTTTGCTAATAAAAACCTGCCTTTCAGTGAATCGGGAAGTAAAATGTCAGAATAAATTCAAACAGCGGCCTAATAATGATTTGAAAAGTGTGAGGCGAAGGCTTTTGCAGAGTTAAGAATGATTGATTATGAACTGGTTAATAATCAGACATAATGGGACTGTGAACATTCTTTCCAGATTAGATCCCCTCACAATGATTTACAAGTGGAAAACATACCAATAGACACCAAATTTAATAATGATTGTAAAAGGCTGTGAAAAAATTTAAATCTTAAGAATCTGATGATTAAACAACTTTTATCTTTGTCATACAAATCCCAATTGGATTAAAACTGAATAATTGTATGATTAAAAGAACATTAGGACAACTAATGCTCTTTAACGCAAGTTAATAATAAGACAATACTAACACTAAATAAGGCAATCTCAAATGTTTGTGCTATTAATAAATCAATTGGTGAAGTTAAACAGTTGATTTAATTAAACTGAAGCTGATGCAACATATTTTTCCTTTCACCATTCCAGCACTGGTAAAACTGACCATCACAATCAACCCGTACAATGGGCTGCCTGATCAATCAGAGCAGACTCCCATAAATGCAGAATTTAAAGACATATTCAAAAAGAAGAGCCGACACTGCAGTTTGTGTCATTGATAAAAACACACATTTAGTCCTAAAACCATTAAAATACTTCTGAGAACTTTAAACACACCATAAATACATTATAAGAGCAGCTGACCAAAAATTACAATCTATCCCTTTGAATACCATTGTTTACCTGTTCCTTTTTCAGCAAAGCACAACTTTGGAAAATGCAATGCCATTTCAATTTGTCATTAAGCTACAAGTTTTCAAAAGAACTGCATTTGTGAAAAAAAAAGAAATAATTGACTGAGAAAACTAAGATGCTCACTTGTCTCTGGAGAACTCCCAGCGGGGGTCCTCAGGAAGCTCGTATTCAGGGATGGGATCATCGTGAGCAGAGCTCCGGCGAGTGGTGATTCTGACTAAAGGTGTGCTAGAGTTCATGGAGGAGCTGGAGTCAGAAGACACCTGTGAGGAAAAAGATGATTGGCTGATCACCTGTGTCATGGAGACAGCGCCAGAGCGATGTAAAAGCTATGTGGTTGTTATTGTAGCAGTTTATGATGTTTACCACTGCAAGTTGTGTTTTGAACATATAAAAAAACCATAAAATACCAGATAATGTCACTCATGCCATTTAATTTGTATTGTTGCTTAACGTGAGAATTTAGAATAAAATCATACTTACCACCATAGACAACACCTTTAACTTCATAACAAAGAAACCTGACATGTTATTCAGCACAGTAAAAAAACATGCAAATCATAACTAAACTAAATATAAAGTGAGACTTAATGGCCAGTGAATGTGTAAACCCTTGCTTTTAGCACCAGCAGACCCCTGGGACCCCTAATGATTTGTACACATAGCATGATTTTTAAATGTTTATAATTTTAAATGTGGGTTATTCATTGATGAGTAGTTTACAATCTAGAAATTTATAAAAGTAACATTAAACCATTTAACCCTTATCTGAGGCTATTTATAGATACTCTAATTTACTGACATATTTGGTCAATAAATTTTTGATGTATGAATCTTTTTTAGAGTCAGTTGTATACTCTATAGAACTGTAGAATATGAATAATAAACATTTTGTTTATTATTCAGTTATTAAAAGACTAATTTATCATTATAAAACTTTATTATTAAAGTTTCCGATCTATAACGGATATATATAAATGAATGAATCATTTGTGACTGAAATATGATTGATGTTGGGCGGCACGTTGGTGCAGTGGGTAGCACTGTTGCCTTTCAGTTAGAAGGTTGCTGATTCGAGGCTCCCTGGTGACCTCCCTAGAAGGAGGACCCAGTGCTTGCGTGGGGTCACATTTTCAACCATAATACTGGGCCATTATCCAATCAGAATCATGCTCACAAAATGCTCAAAATAAAAACAACTAGGATTCAGAAAAGTAAAGCTGACTGAAAAATAAAAACCATTTCAACTTCCAGCTAGAAAGTTGGCAGCATAACAATTTCTTCAAAATTATTAGACATACTATTCCAAAAACTGTGTGTGTGAGTGTATGTGCATATGTTTAAGGTTTCTGTAACTCTTTATCTACTTTCTGTTACCTGGCGGCGCAGAGGGATCTGTTTGGTCAGTTTGTGGACGGCCGGCTGGCTGCTGAAATCTGGTTTCTTTGTGGACGTCCTCATGCGGCAGACCACCACGATCCCCACCATACAAGCGATCAGGAACACTCCAATGCAATAGATGGCGATCTCCACATAGTCCGGTGGGTAATATGGCTCAGGGAGACTTGAGTCAGCTGCAGTGGGTGGAAGAAGTCAGGATTTTCACATACAGAGCTTGATTTAGGAAGTTCCAGGAAAAATCTTTAAGGGACGTATCTCTCAGCAAATGAAAACTGTCAGAATTTGCATGGTCTGATTTTGTATGAGGTAATCCAATATAAACATGTTTCTCCCTGCTAGGGAGTTTGTGCTGTTTTGTTCCACATACAGGTTTTAAATCAGTTTAACCAATTGGAATTTTCATTTGCGGGTGACTGCCACTTTTAAGACAGGGATGAGGTGGACGTTAAATGAGAAACTGAAGAGAATGAATACAGAACAAAGACATAAATACTAGATAAAGTATTTTAGTAGAGCAATTTTAGCTTCATAAACCTTACTAATGCTACTCCCACAAACTTTTACCATGTAAAAATAAATTTTATTTATATTATATAAGCTCCATTCCTTCAACAAGTGTTCATAATAAAACATATGAGAAAATTCTAGCATGACCTGGGCCTCTACGTTTCTTTTATAACTGAGATATTAAAGAGTCCCATTCACTGCTGCTTACTAATCACAGCAGTCTGACCACAGATTAGTAATTGATGCTGCTCTAGGCCCTCCTCATACCATAAACTCACTTAAATGATGATGTTGCTTAAGTGAAATTAGACTTTTTCCTCACAAACCAAAAAGTTTTTATTACAAAAAATTGCACACAGTACAGGGTTAGTATAAAACATTTTTAAAAGAGAAAGGTTTTAAAGACACTTGGAACAACAGACTGAATACTTAAGTGATTCTTTTTTTTTATTCCTGGAAAATAAAATTAAATAAAATCGAATTACATTTTAAAAAATAACATAAACGGTCACAAAAAATAATATAATAATATAAATTAAAACTATTCAAATATTTTTTTACAAAATAATTTTATTCATGTTTAGATCATTAGTAAAATTAAAAAGTGACAACCAAATTATTAATGTAAAATCTAAATACACTAAAACAAAAAGCATGCTACTTACAAATATTAATAAGAACAGTTTAAAATTCTACATTTTAGCCATAAATAACTTAGAAAGTAGTATAAGGGAAATTTAATGAAGCAACCCCAAACAAACATTAAATTAAATAAACATTTAAATGGTAAGGGAACCTGCCAATAGTGAAAACAGTCTTGAGAATATCTAAAATTCATTCATAGAAGAATGAAAAAATAGCATTTTTGTTCCAAGCATCTCTTATTTCCTCTCAAAGGAGATTGGCTCAAATTCAATGAAGAAAGTGTGAGATTGGAAAGAGCAGAGGACGAGTTTATACCTGGAAGCACCGTCAACCAAGCAGTGTGATAGGAGATCCCAATAGAGTTACCCGCCAAACACGTATACTCGCCCGCATCCTCGAAAGTTACATTCGGCAGGTAGAGCACCTCGATCTCTTTATCCGTAGTGTTCACACCTGCCGTCTGAGAGAAACAGAGGAAGGAAAGCAGGAAAACAGAGGGAAAGAAACAAATCAGACCCAAAAACCAAAGAGAAAAAGATGTCAAGCCGTTTAGCTTTTCCCATCTACACATTAAAGGAGAGTTCACCCAAAAACATGGTTCATTCTAAGTCAAAACCATATAGTAAAGATATCTTTTTGGATGAATTGACCCTTTAAAAATGGTAGATGTTTTATATCAGTAAAGGAATAAGGAAGAACAGGATATATTTGAGGTAAATGTAGATTTACACAGAGATGGAAACCTTTGTTCAAAGGAAACATGGAAATCAAGCTTCAGCCCTTCTGCAAAAAATAAAATAAAAAGGTAATAAAGCAATGACAAAAAGTGGAAAGGAAGTGGCAAGGAGAGACCAAAGACTTGTTTCCATGGTTGATTGGCTTATTTGAGGAAAGATCCACCCAAAGAAAGGGAAAACAAAAACACCAGACCACAGCACAATGGCTCAGCAAAACTCCCAGGAGCACCAAACTGACGGAAAACCAACCCAGAACACCAGCGGAGGGGGAAACAATCGCCTCGTTCTGCTTTACCTTGAATAACAGTGAGCCAACAGGAGTTGCTGGCCTCACCGATATAATTGGACACTTTGCATGTAATTTGACCAGCATCCTCCTCCGTGACATTGGTGAGCATGAGGACTTCCACGTCCGAGCTGTTAATGCCCGAGCTCTAGGGGGCGCCACAATGAATGGGGGACAAAAAACACACATAGCGGAGCCGGTTACATGACTATGAATAGCCGCGTGAAAAGAGACCACCTCTTTCAAACAAGAGTTTCTCCTGCAAGAGTTATCAAGAGACAGGTAAATACTCCCAGAATATTGTGATGTATTTTAACGATTGTGAATCACTGGTGTTTTCCCAGAGAACCTTTTGTGGAAAAGAGGACAAAACTCCGGGGGAAAAAAAGCAATAGGCTTTATTTTACAAGCAATAGTGCTGCTTTGGGAGTTGTGTGGGTCAAGATCAACAATGTAAATGGTTTGTTAAAGGTCGTTATTATACAATATTTCATTAATCTGTTACTCAAATTAATTTGAGATCTGTCTGCTTAAAGGTTTAATTTTGTGAACTAATAATGACGACTAATAGTTGTTTCTGGTCCAAAACATGCCTTTACTCCCACTAAAAAACAATGTCATTTTCTCTAGTTGAAGAGATTCAAAGAAAGTGTAGGGGGTGGAGGGGGTCAGTTATATTTGTTCAACAAATCAACAGGGATTCCCACCTTCAAAACGATACATCTGCCTTCAAATGGGCTCTACAAACATTGCAACAATTGACTTGCGACACAGCCATTGTCTGGTCAAGTTCCATTCTCATAGCATTCTGAACATGAGAAAGTACCTCCGTTTGTGCGTGAGAATTTTCATCTGTGTTGGCATAAGTGTGTTGCTGAGTACAACTATTATACAAGCCCTGTGAATTTGGGTTATTTAGCTCAAATGTTAACATGCTAAGAAAATCCATGAAATAGTTGAACTACCTTCAGTACACGGACGTAGGGGAGACCGTCTGGACCATAGCGGCTGCCATTTTTCCTAATGTGCTGAAGCCACTGGATGTGAGGCTGAGCATCGCTGTAAACTTTACACACAAACTTGGCATCCTCACCCACTTGCACTGTGAGGTTTGCTGGAAGCCCTGCCTGGAGAATAGGCCGGTGTGGAGATCGCTCTGAAAGAAAACAGGAGGAATGTGGGTTTATATTGATATTTTCACAACATCTTATGAATAACAAACAACCATTTTGCAGAGTGTATATAGAGCGAGTCTATTAGAAGTCTTTAATAGATTGAGTTATATTTAAATGTCAGCTATAAAGATCACCACACCTATCTGGTCTCTCAAAACAGAGGCAGTCTTATCTTAGCTGATAAGAACTAAACAAACACAGAAGAAAAGCAAAGTGGCGCAGGGGGAGACAGATGTCCAGCACACTTCCTGGAGTGATGGCGGATCTGGAAGTTTAGTTAAAGTTCATTCTTTTGCATTAAAAAAGTGCAAGTTTAAAATTAGGGTCCAATTGTTTTAACTGTTGGTTTTTATTTTAAAGCATTTTATCAGTAACACTCATTTGTTGTTACTTAAATAAAAAGTGGTCAATCTCACCAAAAGTATGATAAGATTTAGTACTCAATATTTTTTATTTTAGTTACAACAATAACCCTGATTTACACAGTCCCTGTCACCTCTGCTCAGAAACTGAGGTCACTCCTCACCAGACGAGACTGAAAGAGGATTTAGCACCAAGAGACATAAGAGAGGATGAAAACAATGGAGCTAAGCAGAAACAGAAAAGGAAGAAAGAAAGAGAGGCCACCGAAGAATGAAGAGCTGGGGTCAAGGGATGTAGAGGATAAAGGATGCCCAGCAGATGGGCAGTGAATGGAAAAGAGAGACAGATGAAGAAGAACAGATGAGGAAAAAAAGCTTGAAACAGACAGAACGTCTCCCGAGGAGCTGCTAATGGGCATAATTCACATGTAATTCAACATGTAAATAAAAAAAATTCTAGTTTTAAACAAATAATGTGTCATTATTTAGACCAATAACATTAACTTTACACAGCAGACTCATGCAAAACTTTTTTTACTTAATAAAAATTCTAACTACCAGAAATGATGCATTTGCTAAGCGTTCAGAATTAATTAGAAGTGTCCCGATTCATAGGCGTTTCATTAATTGTGAATAGGACCTGCCCTGTGATTGTGAGCGTAAGTGGTGGATACAAACATACAAGGCTTTCCATCCTTCACGGATGTTTCATACGTAGTAACCCTCAATAGAACAATAAAAAAAATAAAATAAGAAAAGTAAATTACATAAAAAGTAAAAAGAAAGAAAGAAAGAATGAAAAAGAAAGGCAGTCATGTCTGAGAATAATATAAAAGTAATTCTACAGATGAAATTCATTTTGTTTTCCAGTTGAAATCAAAAACAAGAACAAAAAATTGCAAAGAAATTGTCTTTTATAATACCTCAAAAAGTTAAGGTTGAACAACTGGAATCAAACAGGGTGAGTTTTTGTGCTCTTCAAGAACTTTGAAATAGTTTTGTGACAATAAAAGCACACATTTTTGTTGCAGCAAATCTTTAGCAGAAGTTTCTGTTGTGCAATCTGGCCATCGTCCCGAGTAAACAGCAATAATTGGACCCTTTTAGGCTCTTTTAAGTGGCTGTGCTTTGTACTTTGTCAAGCTTCGAAACATAGGCCAGTTCAAATCAGTCCAACATTCATTGACCTTGATTAAGTTGGTCAGCAAGATCTGTTCATGTCTCTACTGACCTCTTCTTTCACATCTAGCCACTTTCACAGACTTTCAAGGTAGCTTATTCTGACATTCAAGTGAAAAACAAATGGAGAGAAAGAGCATAATCTTTCCTCCAGCTCTTTTCTCTCCTGTTTTCGGGAGAGAGCATATCAAGACTCAACCAGACACAAAAGGCCTTTACAACCCTGCAATAAAACAGCAAAGAAAAACAGAGACCTTCTGAAAGACTGCTTTTACTTAACCCAGAACAGGGGCCCTAAATAGGGATCATATATGTGAGTGAGCGTATATGTGCAGCCCTTGAGTGCGTCCGTGCATCTCTTTGTTTTTGGTTTAGTTTGTTTACTCAACAAAAAAAATTGCAGCTGAAATTCTCAGAAAATGCTGTTTTTTTTCTAAATGTATTTTTCTAAATTGTTGTTGGTGCTTATGTAAACAGAAGAAGATTTTTAGTTCAGGTAAAATCATGTTATATAGGACAGAATGTATACATTCAGAGAGACAAAATTTTACATTTTATTTCCAATAGTTTTCTTAATACATAGGTTTAAATTGTGGTGAATTTAGAGTAATCAATTATTATTTACTATATTTGTTATATTTCAGATATGTGGGAGCTGATATATGAAGATCTTTTTTTCAAAGAGCTCAATTTGTATGAATTTGAGTAAAATATGTGTTTTCTTTTAGTACAAGAAATCTTAATTTTCTGTTCCAAACTGTCATAAAGCACCTCAAAGTCATACAAATGTTAAAAAATTGTATCCAGATTTTAAAATAAGTAATTAAAACAATAAACCTTCATGACATGTTTTTTTTTTCTTCACAAATTGCTATAAATCCAAGGCATCAATATTAATATTTTTTCAATACTGAATGAAGGGGCTGGCTCCAAAATAGATTGGTAAAACAGCGGCAAGACCCAAATGAGGATATTGGTCTCACTGCTCCAAACCACAGAGTTATAAGCTGCCTGGTGACTGCCCCGCAGTCTCTCCTTTTGCCTGCCGGTGAATTTTTATCAGCTGGCAAATGGCATTATTCTGTTCCGTCTTCATGGAATGATTATAAAACAATTCAAAACATTTGCTGCAGATGACAGCCTGCATTTTCCACCTTCTCAGCCCCTCGTCTTCTTTGTGCTGTGCTTGGTTTAATGGAGTTATGTTGTTTTATGAAAAAACCAGACTGGCATTTACTGCGGTTGGGAAAAAAAAAACGGACAAACCAGTACTGCATTACATAGTAAGTATTGTGTTTTCTGGAAAATTGATGAACTAGTTGGCATAAACTCGTTTTTTAAATGGCTTTTATCTCATTTTGGAAGCAAAATCCAAGTCTTTTCAAACAATAGGCTTCCAAAAGTCTTAATTTTTACAATTATTGGTAAGCCACTCTTTTCTTCCAGAAAATAAATATTTGAGGACCAAGACACAAGAAAGACCAACTTATGAACTGTCCCTCGCCCTAAAAATGTATTAGTTAGAATTAGGCCAAAAACCATACACAAAAAAGGTGTGATTGGACATGATTGGTAAGAGTATAAACGGTGAACACCTTGAAATATAGTATAATGAACTGTTTAATGCTAAAAATGCTAGTAGTGACCTAAATTTAGCTTTTGCTTGATGTGAATTAAAAATGATTTCTCAAGACTTTTTACATTGAATTTCATAACACATGAGGATGACTCACCCACAACGTCCAATGTGTAAGTGTGATTGATGGAACCATACTGGTTCTCCACCAAGCAGGTGTAGTTTCCTTTATCGGAGGGTACTACACTCTCCATGATAAGAGTCCAGTGTTGTAGTCGAACCTGGTCACAAAAACAGCCCTTAATCAATAAGTTTTGGAAAGAAGGTACAGTGAACCATTCCTTGAGCAATAACGACCACATTGAGCTGAACTGAACGATCATAACAATATATACTTTTAACTATTAAAAACAATCACCTCTACCAATCCAACCCAGTGAGGGGACAGTTTACAGTAAGAAATACTGTCTAACGAAAAGCTAAAGCCAGGTCCTAACTCTATGAGGTCTAGAAGAAAGTCCCGAGATACTATTAACAACGATTAGGGTTCCTTTAAAAAAAAAAAAGTCAAGCAAACTGTAGGTTTCTATTGCATCCATTAATGTTTAAGAGATATTTTGTTAAATGGAGGTAATTCTGACAGCAACACTGACAGGACGCACCAGTGAGAGAAGAGTTGGCTCAGAAGAAGAGGTTTTGTTGTTTTTTTGGGAAGTGAGAGCACCATGGGAAAAGTAATCTGGCTGAGCAGACAGACAAGTGAGCTCCTGCCCCAACCTCAGGAATGCAGCTCTCGTGACTGCAGGCCACAAAACCCACAGTCTCCTCCAAAAAAATCCTGATCAAATACACGGATCATGACGACAGAATAAAAGACGGCCAGATCCCTGCTGCACTAAAAGGGATGGCTCACTTTTTCTAGTTTCTAACCAAATGGTTTTTGAGGAATGCTGGACACTGGTATCCATCAATATCCACTGTAAGTAAAAAGCCTACTGTTGATTTTCAAGAAAATATCACTTATCAGAAGAAAGTGGGAGTTCAAAATCAATGATTTTTTTTCCCACTTATAAACTAAAAGCATATGAATTGTACATAAAACAAGAACATGATTGAAAGTGATTTTCAAAATGGTCTTGGATTGAAATAAGACAGATCCACAAAGATTTGAGGAAGAACATTACATCAGTGGTAGCAGGTAGCAACAAAGGAAATTGGGGACACTGGACAAGGAAGACGTGAAGAGCTGTGTTTTCTACGGATGAGGTGTACAGGTGATAGGGATTCTGGTGAACAATAAGGGAATTTTACCTTGTAGCCACCCATGCGCTCATCTTGCCTGAATGGTTTAGCATTTTTCAGCCAGCGCATTTTGGGCTTTGGATTTCCAGCAGCTGCACAACGAAACTTCACTGTGTTTGCAGCTGGGACAGCATGAAGCTTCTTCTCCATCTTCTCTGGGAAGGTCCAATATGGTGGCTCTGCAAGACAAAAAGTTCTGTCACAAACACAGTAGACAAACAACACAGATTTTCACTCTTCTTAGAACAAGTTCTTATGTAGTTCAAACATTTTGTTCTTTATCACTTTCTGACAGTGAAGATGTTTTGTTTTTCGCTTCAAAAACTCTAATGTTGTCTATAAGCTTTCAGAGAAAAAGTCATCATTACTCTACTTACAAATCTTCGGATATTGAAAGCAACAAATGTCAATATCAAATGACTCCCCAGTTTAATTTTGGCGTTTAAGCTTATGTGGCTTTCAGAAAACTAGAGGTTTGTTATACAAGCTTCTGAGCTTATCTGCTCTCAGGAGCTCCAGCAGATCATAGATCAGTCTCTGACATCTACAGAGTGTTTTCTAGATCAATGTCTCTCTACAAAAGCCAGAATCATACAGTAGTTTGTGAAGCGTACCGTAGACTGTAGAGAGTAGAGAAAAAAAGGGACGTAAAACTTAATCTTAATCTTAAAAAAACTTAAAGTTTTAGAGGGACACAGCTAAAATAGCTGAGATTAATGAACAATTTCGAAGAATAACTAATAAATGATTTAAAATGTAAATAAATGTTGCAACTCATGCCATTTATTTTGAAGACATTACAGCTGATTTATTACCTCCATTACATATATTTTTTTTATTTAAAGGATTTTATTTTTTTCCTATTAAAATATTTTTTTTAAAGATAAACTGAAAAAAATATGCAACAAATAACAAAGTGACCAAAGGTATGCATAAGAAGTATGGAATATTTAATATTATTCAATAGTAAAATAAATATAATTAAATTAAACTATTGTATTCAAATATATATTAATCAAAAAGTCATAAAATGCTAACATATGAATACTGCATACTTGAAGCAAAATTAAGACTCCCTTTCCATCCAGAGTCAGTTTTAAACGCTATTGATGAACAATTTATTCTACTATTATCAGTAGAATGTTGCTGCGGCACCAGTAGCCCCCACTAAGGACACTTTTACCCAGATTTGTGTTTATTACCTTAGCTAACATTATTTGAAATCTGTTGACATTAAATACCATCTCTACTCATTTTAGCCCAAAATTAGCTCCCCCAAAAACCCTCCCAACGATATCAGTTTTATAAACAGACTTCTTCCCTTCTGCGTGAAGGCATGCTAATGACTTTCCAGCTCAACCCTCTTTCCTATCTGTTCGTCTGTTTTCATTCCTCACCACCCAAAGTTTTCATCTCATCCAGGGGGAATTCTTTGGTAACGATCATTTCTCTTTGACCTCAGTGCCATGACTATATCTCTTTAAACCTGACTCCTTTAACTTTGTTAAAGGCTTTGACAAAAAAGATGAGAATGACCCTCAGACAGTGAGGCGACGGGGGTCAAGCAAGGTCCTGAGAAAACCCAAAACAGGTGACCTCAAGGAAAAGATCATTGGAAAATAGTTTCTGAAACGAAGGATCAATAAATATCACTATTTGTTCAGGTAAGAATGTAAATTGAATCAGCAAAACAGAAAAGAAAGACATCCTTTTCTTCATTCTGATATTCTCTGATAAAGACAGATGTGCATTTCAACTCAGATACAAGAGTAATTTTGGATTTTCCAATGATTGTAGAAAAGTAGTGAAAAGTCTCAGAATCCGTCAAAATGACTCTTAAGTGATGCTTTTATTTACATTTACCTTTAGTACAATGTGGACTATGTGGCAAATAAACTCAACAAGGCTACTGATCACCAAAAGTAGACATCAAACAAGTTTCATCCAATACAAGCAAAAAGTGAATGTGTGTATTAAACTTTCTACCACAAATGTTACTGTAAAAACAAAGCATCCCACCAGTCTAGGACCGAGAGGGGTATAAATGTTTACTCTCTACGACCCCATCACCTCAGTTAGAATTAATGACTTGGTTTTGTCTCATCGTTTTGGTGGTGAAGGTTTTTTTTACGTCAATTGGTAATTTTTTTAAATTAAAGTCATTGTTTTGCCAGAGTGTGACATCAGGTGCCCACTGAATGCTATGCTCTACTGATGTAACTGTAAAGATTAAACTGTGAACCCAAAATATTCACAATACTCAAAACCTTTATGAAATAGATCATCTGAAAAAATAGTTCACAAACCTGACTTTTCAAGTAAACACTACTCAACAAAAATGTATTATACACACAAATTATTATAATTAATAAGTAAGGTTCATTGATTCAAGCATTTACTAACTTGTTGAGGTGTAGGGTAGCATTTTTATGGGGGAACATTCCTTTAAATGAAAGGTTATTTGCTATAAATCCCAATAAAGTGGGAAAAAAGCATTCTTTTGCTATATAGTGAATCCTTTTTATGATGCATAAGAATTCAAGATGGATTCCGTAATTTTATAAACACTTTCTGGAGCTTTGAAAAAAACTCTTTAAAAATAAAAAAAATTCTTCAATGTTTTAATACAAAACATCTTAGTATTGTGAACTCCAGTGCACCACATCCAAACACAGAACATTTCACAAATAAAGGAAACGTTCTTATGAGGGAGGAAGAAAGTTATGTTATTGAGGCCCCTTTTCACAGAAATATCAAAGAGTTCTGAGTGGTTGAACCGGGCACAAATCCAACCCACCAAGCCCGAAAAACCCCCAAGCACAACTCTAAACACCCCTTCATCCAGTCCACCAGCCAGACCTCCAAAAACATCCAGAGAAGCTGGTGCAGATCCAAACCAGAGCCCATTAGCTGAGAGACGCCACTCCACCCCTCTTTTCCAACACAGCACTTCAATATTTAGTTTTGCATAACTCAAAACAGATTTTGTTAGGGTACAGTGTTTAATGATGGAAAGTAGTAAACATGGTTTCTTTGCCTTTCGTGGCTTCTCCAGTGAATAAAATAGACCAAAAAATTTAAGCAAAGGTAAGGTTTTAAGTTGAACTAATTCTTCACTTCCACAGAAGAACAAAAAAAGAAACATGGAGGTCAAAGGCCATGATTCCCAATGTTGGACAATAATTCAATATCGGTCGTGATCATTTTGAACCTATTTGTGATATTCACCACATCTGCCTACAACAACACTATCTAAATTTAAATCTTTATTTTTAAATAAACACTGCCATAAATGCTTTCTCCGTTTTCTAATTCCTCAATCCAGACATCCACTCACATCTTATATCAAGCATATTGTAGACGCCACTATAATGGAGCAACTATCCAAGAAGGACAGGGCAGAAAGGCACAAAGGAAGAAGGAGAGACAGGGCCTGGAATTCTGGGAATGTGTCTGTGCTAAAATTGCTCAATGACAAAGTTAGCATAAGACTTGAGTCTGTTCTGTCTGCAGGCTTTTCTTTCAGTGAATAATGATAGAAAAAAACTCTATGCCAAACGCGCTTCTTTTTCCAACTACAAATTGAAATCGGATATGACTCTATCTCCAGTGATAATACTCACTGATTTGTTCCCCATCCGCTCCAACATCATCCGACCGCTCCGTGTCATCTTCGTCATCGCCGGATGAGATGGCATCTGCAGAAACCACCAGGAATGCATTGTTTATCTTGCTATGATGGATTATTGACTACTACAAATCATTTTTCTCCCATGAACAGTCTAAGTTGTGTATAACAAACCAGTTAACAACTTATACAGATACTAATAATCTGATTAAGAATTGATAATGAACGATCACCTCAATAGAACAGTGGTCCAACTTAAAAAGGAGACATTAAAGGACCAATTCCGTGTGGACAGATTGTTGGATAAAAGACTTCTCTCAAAAAGGCCAACTCAACTGTTCTCTGGACACTACCTCAAAGGGTATAACCAAATCTACTTTCTACCACACTGAACAGAAAAATACACAAACAACTGAACACCACAAAAATGACCATGGTGCCATTCAGACACATAGAGCTTCAACTTTTCTGTTAAACATAGATTTTATCCAAACAAATTAAACTTCCATTTGTATAAAAGCTAATACCACAATCATTCTTGCAGTTTATTTTAAACAATGATTTCAAATAAATTCTATTTTGGGATTTGCATGATTTTTATTTTAGTTTTTTTTTATTTTATTTGATTTTGCGTGAATGGAGTGGGTGAAAGAATAATAAAGGATTTGATCATTAGGTGATCATAAGGGTTTGATTATGAGGTATTTCTTCAACACTGCTTCGTTGCAATTATTGTTCTTTTTTTTTTGTGCAGCTCTGCATTTCTATATGTTCAAGTTCATTCATTCATTTTCCAACCCGCTTATTCCCTTTTTTGGGGTCACGGGGGTCTGCCAGTGCCTATCTCCAGGGTCCATCGCAGGGCAAAATTCACTCACTCATTCACACCTAAGGGGAATTTAGATTATTCAATTAACCTAACCACATATTTTTGGTATTGTGGGGGAAACCGGAGTACCTGGAGTAAACCCACGCAAGAACATGTTAACTCCTTCCAGGAAGGTCACCGGCAAGCCTCAAACCAACAACCCTCTAACTGGAAGGCCAAAGTGCTACCCACTACACCACCGTGCCGCCCCTATGTTCAAGTTCTCTGTACAGTACTCTGAATTACTGATGCATATGAAATGTGCTATAGAAATAAACTCGCCTTGCTTTCTGTTCTTGCCAGTGAGACAATTTGTAATCATATAATTCTTATAACTGTGTCAGTAAATCTCAAAATTCAGATTCAATATTCAATAAAACTCGAATGAACAAGTTCATTTAGAATCAAGATGACTATGACACATGGATGTGGGTATAAATTATGCAAAATAAACCCAAAAAACAAATCACAACAAAACACTCAAGTGAGCTGTGAAACTAAAATACTGGACTCTGTCTACCAACGATGCATCTCTCTAAATATTACCAAATGGATCCAGTTTATTTACGTCATTCTGCAATGGTAATATTTGTGACAGCAACAAAGTGAAAATAATTATCTAAAAATTAAAAACATCCAAAAGAAGAACTAATTATCATTTTGCATCTGGCAACCCCTGTGGCACACAAGCATCTCACCTGTAACATTTACGATGAATCTAAACATGTCACAGTCCCTTGAGCCCGTGGCACTGCATGAATACAGGCCCGAGTCCTTAGGGCTGGTGTCGCTGATCTGCATTCGATCTTGCGTTATGAGTGTGCGGTTATCAGGGATCAGTGGGGTGCCATCTTTGGTCCAGATGATGTCATCAGCTCCGGACAGCGGACACTTGAGCTTCAGGAGCTCACCTGGGTGCACCGAGCTTTGCGTGGGCGCACACTTTTGGTTTTTGGGAGAAGGCTCTGCAGGTGCGAAAGAGATAGAAGGGCAGGAGGAAAGGTGCAGAGGGAAAGAGAAAGAGCAAGTATAAGATGAAAAATGCACCATAGTTACATCCCGAGAGTTCAGTTAAGCAACAAAAATGTCTATCTAATCACTTTAATGGTTACTTGAACCAAAATCCAAACCCCCTTTTAATTCCATAACAGTTCATTCATTCTTAGACCTCTACTGAAGGTACATAGACCCAGATATGAAAGACTCCAAGTGTTTTGATTGGATCATTTATTCTCCTCTGCTTCATCACTCAGATAGGAAGAAATTATAATGCATATGCCCATATTCATCCCGCGAGATGATATATCAATAATCTAGCATCAATACCAATATTGTTAGGCATTTATGCCCAATAAAAGGTAAATTGCTCTTTTTGAAAATTCTTCACAATGTTTAAAACCAATAAGTTACAATTTTGAAATGGCAATCAAGAGCCCTGGAACATATATTGTTATGGTGATCTATCAATATTTAATACACTGAGAAAATCAGTGATTTCAGTGATATCAGGAGTTGATTCCAATGGTGCTGCATCGACTTTAATATAGGGTTCAAAACCTATAGTCTCCTAACTCTAATTTTATTTCTGTTTGAGGCACTATGGCTCCTCAAAAGAGGGGCAAAAACCTTATTTTAGAATTCAGTTGAACTTCAGTTGTGTTTATAGGCTGAATCAAATTCTGAGGTGTATAAAACGACATAAGTTTGAGTAATTATTGATGGAATTTGGGGTTTTGGCAGAGCTATCCCTTCAAGAAGAGAACTGTGAAACAGAGTGTTAGAGTATTGCTGGAAAAATGCAGCTGAACCAGTGCAAAACAAAAAAAAAAGCTTGGCATTAGCAGTTTGCTGATGTGAAAGAGGTGCTAGCCGAAAGTATTACACATCAATATTTGTTCATTTTATAAACTGAACCTGGGCTTTCTCTCGCTGTTATTCTAACCTCAGCCTCACACTTGTAGATTTAGACTGTTATTACATGTTTAAATCATTATCTTCCATTATACATTTCTTTTGGAGGAATAAATATAACCCATAGCCAAGCATTAAAAGAGCACCAAGCCTCAAAATTATATTTATGACAGAAAAAAATGTAACAATTGAAATTAGAAGCTATAATCGTTCAAATTTTCCAGGTCAATTATTTTGATTACTTTCCCTTTAAAAAAACTATTATGTGTGAGTCATGTGACCCCGCTCCATGAATGTTTTTTAGGTAATATGTGCTTTAATTTCAGTAGTTAATTTATTGATGTTCAATAAATAGTCATAGACAGTAGATAGTGTGTGTTGATTATCAAGTGATGTACCCTTCATTCTAAAATGTTATATGTGCGCATTTTTACTGTACTGTACTAAAAATATTAATTCTAACAAAATATTCATAATCAAGCAAAAAAATATACAATTAACCGAGATTTTGATTTTAAGGCAAATCGCCCAGCCCTACCTTATTCCCAGCCTTGGAGATAAGTGAATGAAATTACAAAATACATATTAAATAAATTGAATTAGGTACATGCATTGACATGTTTTATTAGAGTAAAAATCTTAAAAATATAGTTTGTTTGTATTACCATGTTTAACATGATTGTTTTTGAAATATGTATATTATTTTTTCAATATACTGTTTCAGTGAGATATGTAAAGCAACATGCAGTTAAAACATAGCAAATATATCAATTTCAATTTACCACTAAAAGCAAAGCCAAGCTGTATAGAGCTGAAACACCTTAATCAGTAAAAGAGAATAAGGAAAAAGAACAAGGAATTCTGCACAGAAATCCAACTTTATTAAATATTTAAATTGTTCTCAGCTAAAGACAACTGTTGAGTATTTTTTATTTTCTCAACTTAACCAAAACCGTTTTTCTTTTCTATTTCAGCTAAACAACATATTTTTTCCCTTTTTATAGATCCTAGTTTCAAACAAACATTGAACAATCTAATGACAGAATGCCATCGTTTTAAGAAGACAATTAAATAGGTACAGACTAAATAGCTTCACTGTAACACCAAACCCAAAACTTTGAAAGCGAGAGGACTGGAACAACATGGTCTGACTTGTCAAGAACCACAAAAAATTGGAGGAGCACAGACACTCCCAGCACTTCTCTCACTCGCTCACATTTAACTGCACCTTCATCACCTATTGTGAGAGCGGGTCCTAAACAATCCCTCAGAAAACTCTCGTCTAGCATGTGAATAATGCTTGAAAAGTACAATGCATTATATTTTCTCACAGGGTATTAGATCATTTTACTTAATACTACATTAATGAGTAAGAAATGTGTCCCGAGACTTGCATTCCTTTCTCTTACTCAATGTACTTTTTCTTTCACAAAAGAGTGCATAGTTTTGGGGAGTAGCATGAGTAGGTTAGCAGAGGGACAGAATGTGTTTATAACAGACTCTATTGCACTGGACAGGAAAAGAGTCACATGACCTTTGTTGCATGCCCCTTAAGGGGGTTGGAGAGTATACAGAGGCTTAACTCTCTCCCAAGGCATGTTGCCATACACACGTTCAGTTCCTGTATTGTTCACTTTCTGCTCCACTCCGGAAACAATTACCTTTTCCTTTATTGCTTTTTTTTTCGGCCTAAGAAAAAACTCAGGCATTGATTGATGGCTGTGGTATTCACCAGCGCACACTCTTCCGGAGTTCTGTAGCTGTGTTTGCCTAACAGTTTTTAAACCATAATTGGTCACGTATTACATAGTATCATGCAATTTAGGAGAACAACTCTCTCTCTCTCTCTCTCTCTCTCTCTCTCTCTTTTATACATCTTACAGTGTGCTGTTAATGGAGGTCAGATTAGATGTGCATCGTTATCAAGTTTACTACAAAAAAACATAAAGGAGAAAATGTCATTTTAAGCTGCTTTTGCTGGGTTGTTCTGCATAGTCTGCCGAAAGGGTGGTAAAACCTAAACTTCTGAAGAGATCTTGAGAAATCCTGATTGGTCTAATACTAATGCATACTAATGAAGCCCTGGCTGATACTCGCTAGTGATGAGCATGAGCACAGTAAATAAATGATAGAAGGTTGTTTCTGACTTTAAAGTTTTCTGAACACTTTCTCTGGTGCCCCTTTTAGAAAAAAAGTGATACAGGATAAAAATAGAAATAGATTTTCTGCTCTAAGATGGATGAATATAATGGCATGATTCATAATATACTATAATTATATTCTTTTGAAGAATATAAGTTTTCTGAAGACTGCTTTTGTACAAGGAAATGCAAATACAGAGAGATCATACACACTCCTTCACAATCTAATGATTACTGGAAGCTGAATGTAACATGTATCCACTTTTAATTACTTCAAATCAACAATCAGCTGATGAAATGAACATCTGAAACATTATCGTCTCAATTTAGAGGCTATGAAGCTTCTTTTCCATCCAGAGATTTAATCTAGGTCCAGCTCCTTCGACATCTGACTTGCTTTCATCCTCTTTCTTCTTCAGCTTCAGTACATCTGCTCTGTAGCATCAACAGCACCTCCTGCTCCGCTGATGTGCTCTCTGACCTGTGAACTCTGACCCTGACAACCACCCCCGACCGTCCACAAGACTATGTCCCACCACAAATCCACAACCTGTCAACGTCTGGCAAATTCCAGATCTTCTTCTTGGGAAACTTCTAAACCCTGACACAGATAATGTGGTCTTAAAGTTACAGTTCAAGCCAGAATAATAACTTGTGCAGTTCCTCCAATTGATTGTTTTTCTTCTCCTGTGCACACAACAAAGACCTTTGGAATGCAAAAACCATATACATTCCATTTCATAGGTCTTGTAAACTGTAGATATGATAAAAGTAAGAAGTAATTACTAAGTTTTCCTTTCTCCTGTTCATCGTATCCATTGCTCAAGAATGCTTTGCTGCCTGTCAATATTCCCACCAGGAATACCTCTATGCTTTCCATTTCTGAAAGTTGAACTAATAGAATAAGGATATCTTCCATTCTTACTTATCTAGCTGTGATGTGCATATTACTTTTCTTCCACTTTTCATTTCGATGTTTTAGAAACGTCCTTATTAAACATCATCCTATCCAAATCCATCCATTTGGTCTGTAAAAATAATTTCATAATTTACATACATGTTCTGGATCTGGTTGATTTGTGTATTTCATGTGAGCTTGTGTCAGTCTTTCAGGAGGAATGGATGGTACATTGATTGAATACTGTTTGTAATACTGGAGTAAACTACAACAAAGCATTTTTATAATGCAAATCTTATATGAGAAGGCTAAAACCAACCAGAAGAGTGAAAACAAAAAGTAGTATGATGTTGAGAAGCCCAAAGTACATTTTAATGCACTTTTAGCTAACTATTTGTCTGTTTATGACTTTTAAACTCAAAAAGTCCATGGTACTCAAAACGTTTGTGGAAACGGATTACCTCAAAACATTTAAGTAAATGAACTCTAAATTTTACGTAAATAATAAGTAAATATCCTTAGTTTAAAAAATGCTTAAGATTTTATTTTTGGCCACTATGCCTTTATTGTTCACAGTTTTGGCAGGAAGTGAATGGGGAGAGAAATATTGAGTCAGGAAATGACCTACAGAAACCTGGGTGGCCTTGCAGATTTGTGCCTACACTGTCCCAATGCCTGTCTACTACACCAATGGACACTGTTTTCTGTTTAATTTTTGTGCAGTTTACTTTAAAAGTAGGTTTCATAAATTACAATATTTTGAGGTATTCAGTTTCCACAAAAATGATAAATTAACTGTTAACTCTTTGGTTTTCGAATTTACATATGAAAAAGTAGGTCTAGGACAAAAATAAAATAAAAAATGAACTTATAACAGTTATGCATTATATCATGTCTAGGAGATGTCAAGGATTTTGAGAAAAAAAACACGCTTAATTTATAGAAGAAATAAACCTAGAAAGCTCAGGGGTAATTTCTCAGTCCCCAGGGTTAAATCCTAGAAAAATTAATCCAGTGTGGATAGTGTTGTGTTTTGTGTATCTGATGGCATCTTGAAGCTAATGGGAGTTTCTATTGGATCTAACATACCTTACTGAAAATATCTTTCCGCTGCTGGTTTCTTATTTAGCCAAAATGTAATAACTATATTTGTTGAGTATTTTGTAGGCAAACACTTCTTTTATACATTGGATACATTCAGATGTCAGCACTGCTGCATCTCATTAAGAAGGTTCATGGTCTGAATGCCAACTTTCTTTTGGAGTTTAGTTTGCGTGACTTCCAGTTCCAAGCCAATGTCACAGAACATATGAATGTCTGCCTGATTATCAGACATAAATATGATTTTGCACAATGTTCTCAAGCTAAGCCAAAGCCTGAATCATTTACTTCATTCTCTTAGTCCTGGTTAGTCTCACATGATTCTTCAGATGACTATCTCCAGCTCCCACAAGGCAACAAGTGGAGAGCACCCTGAACAGGTGGCCTATCATTCTTAGGGCAGCTCATAATTGGGTTCATGGATTAAACAAATGCAGATTTAAAAGTCACGATTTGAGAGCAAGCTGCTGATGCTTTTGACATCAGCCTGTCTCTGGTTTCTAGTGTTTTCAAAGAAAGATTACCAGAAAGTGTTGTGAGAGGTGCTTATTATCAACCATCCTGTCAGGATTGATGGATACACACTGTCTCGCACTTCCTGTTCACTCAGAGAATCTCATTTGCGCCTCCGGCAGAACAGATAATGGGTCTTTCCAACAAACGGTGATGGGATCCAGTCTGTTCAATTCTCACGATAGAGTCTCAGTGACACCACTGGATGCTTCAGTGAGCACTTGGGGTCAGATGGAGGAGACTTTTTCACTCCTTTAACAATGACTAAATGATCCTCCAAACACAAACACACCCAAGACCAAGTGACAACCTCCTGTTCTCCCTACGGAAGTGATTGTCAATGGAGTTCGTCGACTGAGCGCTTGAGGATTGACTTTAACTGTGGTAGTCAGTAAAGGGGTGTTTTTAAAGACATACTATGGCATACCTTAGAAAATAATGATAAGTAAACGAGTGGAGTTCAGTAGCCATCCTTCTGCCTCAAACAAAATCCACATTCATCCTGTTCTCCTTTCACATTCCCCTCCTTCCTTATTTTCTCACTCCTTCCCATTTAAAATCCCAACACTCTTCCGCAGCCGTTCTTTTTCTCTCCTAATCACAGACGCTTTTCAGATTGTAATTTCTGCCTGCTTTATTGTCATGACAATGGTGCAGGCCTTTCAGAGGCACCCACAGCAACAGAGCCACATACAAGCATCCAGGCAAATCCTATTGGCCAACTTTTCCCTCCAGAACCACAGAGCCATTGATAAAAACAACAGTTTTGTTGAGGATTTGAAAAAAACTACTCATTACCTTACTTTTTACACATTCTAAAAATGTACCTAAAACAGATAATTGTATCAATTTTGATGGAGCAGTTATTAATTTTATTGAAAAACGAATCATTGTTGGCACAGATTTTACTAAATAAATTATAACACTGAAGAAAAACAGAGAGGTGTTTAACCACAGCAAAGGGGGCAGGAAGATACAGAAAAGAACGTTTTGGGACCATTGTGCATCACAGTGATCTCTCTGAACCCAACTACTTGAAACAAAACAGAATGCAGTCGTATGAGAACATCCCTACCAATCTTTGGTCAGATTCATTATTGAACGTTCTCACCACACACTAATCACTCTTGAGATTGCTTGGAAGCTTACTGAGACTACCTCCTGAAGAGCACCACCTCCTATTCTGGTCACTTTTTGAGTACACCCGAGTTTGATTAGTGCATTATCACCTGCCCAAACAAACCTGAAGAGAAAATGAAACTTTATGAGAGAAAAAAGAGCCTTAGAAAAAAAACTGTTTAGAAAACTATTCTAAATCAGCCCACATAGCAATTATTATCTGGACACAAACCACAATAAATAAAACCACAAACCACAATAAATGACTAATAAATAATAAATGACAAATAAATGACCAAGTCTAGCAGCCGATATAAACAAAACGCAGCCTTCATAAAAGCAACTTTCAGGAGAGTTGATTACAGCCAAATGCAAATTAGGTTTGTTTAGCAGGAAAGTGGTGTTGAATAAAAGACAATAAACACAAGGTGTAAGTTGACAGTTTTATAGTATGGCCTTGCAATCTTGATTTAAGACCATTTGATTTAAACAGAGAAGGATTGGCTCAGGAAAACCCCACTGCTCATGCAGGTGCTCCTCTATAGCATGCTTCTATAGCATTTTATAGATGTCTTTAGAGACAGGTCTAGATTGTGTGTGGAAAATCCAAATGCTGAAAAGTGCAAGCAGTTAGGAACGCTTCTCATTCTGAAAAAAAGAGCGATGGCAGGAAAGACAGCTAGAGACTTGCTTGGATCTCCAGCCAATGTTTTAAACATCATCAAAGCCCTGCTTGACTGTGGCTAATTCCGTCCAAACTAACAGGGCACACATGCACACTACAACCCCAGCAGAAACCACTCCAATGACAATAAATAAATCACACTACACAAATAATAATGATCCCAAACCAAGTCTGCCTGTCCACACTTTCCATTGCTTGGTCAGTTTGGCCATTCCTCTACTTCAAACCACAAACCGAATGGGGCGGCAGGGAATAGGGGAAGAAAGACAGAGGATCTTCGGCTCTATTGTGCTTTAAGCCCTGTCAGATTACATTTGATCCAAGTTTGCTTTCCCACACTTGCACAATGTGTTGTTTTCCAACCACACAGAAAAATTCCAGACTGCTCTCCCATGCTGTTATCACATAAAGACAAGTTATCACAAAAACTAAAAATCCATCAATGCCAATGTTATTACTAATGTTTGACATTAGTGTGACAAAGGTAAAAAAATACAGCCCGTAAACATTTTTCATATTGAAAATAAGTCATTTTGTATATTTTTGTGTCATTCCCAAAAATCAAGATCTTGGCAATTAAAGGGAAAAAAATCTTGGATTAAAAAAGCAGTTTTGATTAAAACAGAGGTAGAGGTTATAACTTTTTAATTAAAATACTTTTTTACTGTAAATATCTTGAAAGATTTACTCCTGCCAAGCAATATAAATTCAAAATATAAGCATGACAGAAGATTTAATAATTGAAAACATCTGCAAAGTGCAATGTGTCAATTTGTGCAGTCACTACAATAAACACAGCTATTTAAATAAAGTAAAATACAGGGTAAAGCGCTGCTTTATGGGATCTGTCGTTTGCATACTATCAGACCTTCAGAACGCCACATCTTTAATAATGATAAACATGGTATAGTGCTATAGAAACTAGTAAAATTTTAAAATTATTAAAAATATGGTGATGTTGATAGATAAATAGAACTAAGATCAGAGAAAGTATAGTTGTTTTAACCCTGACTGAAATTTCTATACTGTACAAGTTCATTGTTAGAACAAAGGTCAGTGTCTTGAAACCACTTTTACACAAATATTCTTTCTTAGAAAGAAATCAAATATATGAGGGTGCTCCATTGTGTCTAGAGAAGCAAAGCTTATTACAAATCAAACCTAACATGTTGAATCAGGAAATGTAACTGAATATTTCTATACAAAAAAAGTAGTGCAAGCGAAACTCTAAACTGATATGCTATCCCTCCCTGAAACACAACCGACACTCTGGTGGGCTGTAGGTGGGAGTCGATGCCATTTCCCTCCAGGGGTGGGAGTCTTATGCAAAGTTTTCTATGCATCTGGAGTAGATACATAAAGGGCTTGTACGGAGTAAACTTGTTTAGTACAACCATTGCATGCAGTCATTTACTTGCAGAGTAACTGGTGTAGTTAGCACCCTCCACCTTTCACCAAAATCTTTAAGCCAATCCGCATCACATGATGACACTTTAGCCACTTAATCCTCATCCACATGACCTGATCATACGATAGAAAACTGCAAATCGCCTTACAAAGATCCACAACAAAGGCCACTTAACCTTAGAAGATGAAAAAGTAAGCATGTGACTTCAGACTAAAGATATCTGGCTGAACAAAGCAATGCAATATTTCACAGCCAAATGCTTTAAATAAAACAAACACAAACAAAATCAAGTTTTTAGAGAAAAAACAAACTAAAAACTTTATTCTACAGAAAAAAACTCAATTAAATAGACAATAGTTTACAGGAAAAGAGTTCATCCTCTTCTAAATAAACTACATTTGTAACAGAAACCCCTATGTTTCTGTAGAAAGAGTTTGGAGCTTAAAGTTGTCTTCTCGGCAGAACATCATTACCAGTTGAAAAAGGTTGAAAAGGTGCAGCTGGGATGACAAAACCTAAGAATATCCACTTATTGCTAATTTCAAATGGCTGTGCACATAATTATACACAACTTTAACAGTCAGGCCAGCCTCAGTTGCCTATTCAATGTGCTGTAGTTCCAGTTATTTCTGTATTAGCTTCACTAAGAACCACAGGAAGTTGCAGATTTGTTGTTTTGGCACAGAAAGCTCTGCAGGGTTCGAATTTACATTTGATTTTGTGAACTCATCTGGTCTCATTTCTAGCCCTGAGGTCATAGGGCATCTGGACAGTGTGAGCTGGGGGTGGGGTGCTGACTCCAAGATTGTGTTTGAAAACGCTTAAATTAACATAATGATTAAAGCTAGAGGAACAAAAGGAGACTTGTCTCACCTCACAACAGAGGTGTAATGTATACTTTGCTTCAAGTCACCATAAAGAAACCTTCACCATCTTTTGTTTCA
Organism: Danionella cerebrum; assembly: GCA_007224835.1. Lineage (NCBI taxonomy): Eukaryota > Metazoa > Chordata > Actinopteri > Cypriniformes > Danionidae > Danionella > Danionella cerebrum. The sequence continues at coordinate 70,480 of SRMA01023982.1, forward strand.
ATCACAATTAAGAACTTTGTGGACCATGATGCAAATGTTGCTGTTTATTCAAAGAAAAACCCTCAAAAATCCTTGGACTCCTGTATATCAATTAGTTATTAAGTACCTAGATAGTTATCAACTAGTTACTAGAAATTAAGAACTTTAAAAATGGGTTTGTAGAAGCAGAGCAAAGAGGGACAAGATATTTAATGAATCATCAAAATAGGAAAATGTATGGCTTCTTAGGTGGTAAAACTGGTCCAGTTACAAAAACTTCAAATGAAATGAGCGTGAAATGAGTTAAGGATGAAGATGTTGACGAACCACATCATTTAAAGGAACTCAGAAAAACTCAGAAAACAGAGAATCTCTTGTTTCGTTTCAAATCTGAAAGTGAGCAGGGTTTATTTTCTTCCAAAACAAACTAATATGGGTTGGTTTGCGCCTGCATGCCAAGCTAGTAGTTATGTGTGTGGTCTTCAGATGGAGAGAGAAAGAGAGAGCGAATACAGGGGGGGAAACGAAAAGATATGTTAGGAGTGGAACCACAATATCCCAAAAGTAACCCTTTTGAAACTAGCAGTTGTGTAGCATATGAAAAATAATTCTATAGATTCAAAAACCTCAAGACTGGCAGGGCAAAAATCCCAGATCTATGCTTCAAACCTCTCTACGAATAATTATCAAAGTTTCAAAGACGAGCAGCATGCACAAAATCTCTCCCTAGGGTTTAGATTCTCAAACTCGTAAAATAAATCTCACATCACTGCAAACCAGCACCTCCTCAAAAGTTTCCTGGCTCTGCTGAAGTGATGAAAAACCAAATTCCATGATTCTGAACTGAGGACTGGTCTACAACGTAATCAGGAATCCTGTCTATTCAAACACACAAATAAATTCCACAGGTTCTATTTCCCTCAAAATTCACAATTTTCCCTGGGGCTTCCTCCAATGAAAACAGACGTAGGTGCAGATGTGTTAGAAGTGCTAGAAGTGCAAAATAACATCTGTATTCCAAACTTGTTTAGGGGATAGTTCACCCAATGCAGAGCATATTAATTCTTCAATTGCATGTTATTCCATCAGCCAGTCATTCACCAACAAACTGAAGATTTTCACACCTAGTTTGACTAATGTCATTTTGTATGAAATCACTGAAATCCACCCTTTTCAGCTCTTCCCATACAATGACATTTTGGGTGATTTAAAATATTTCTAATTCATTTGAGGTACTTGTAATAATGTTATTTGTGTCAGTGGAGATGAAATATTCATATTCATTGTCTCGTATTCTAATATATAAACCTTCAACCAACTCCTGAGGACCATTGATTGTCTCAGGTGTGGAATGATATGAAGTTCTGAGTGAACTATCCCTCTATGGATTTCCCTGCAGGTGATATCCATCCCTGATCCTTCCTTACCTTCAGGTGCAGATGTGTTCACTAAGTCATCGACGATCTTCAGCGATGGCCGTGCCACGGATACTGTTGCCAGAGTCAGAAGCAGGAGCAAACCCAGAAGCCATCCTTGGGTAAACATCCCATCATCTCCGCCTCTCCCCCTCCACGGCCTCCCCCTGGACTCGGATCCCATCTAAACCACCCAACCATGAACTGCAGGCGGTACGGTCAGTCACACACTGGAATGCCCACCAATCACCTGAGCTGAAGAAAGCAAAAGAGGAAATTAATTTGACGAATTCAGTAACAGCAGAGATTGATTTAAAATGGTGAGTAAAAGGTCATCAGAGCCAGCTGGTAGATGAAGGAAGGGTGCATAAGATTTGTTGCACTTGGTTATGATGATAGCCCACCCCAATTACTCATGTAAACATGGCTCCCAATAATATGATTTTGTTGAAGACCTTGACAAAGACAGCTTTACAAGGGAGCTTTACAAAATCTTCTTATTTTTCTATGTTTTGAAGTTTATGTCAAAAAAAAAAAAAGAATTAATATTTACCTCTATTGGGAAAACAATACGTGCCAGTAGGTACAGTTCAATTGGGCAGGTGTGAATGCAGTTGTTGCATTGCATACCAAAAGTGGACAAAAAGTGAAAAGAGGCATGCCTGAAAATGTGATTAGCTACAATGTGATTTGTCGACAGAGCTTTAGCATTCCAGGTCTCAGGCACTCTATGGATGAATTTAAACAATGATTTCCAGTTGTAAATGTTCTTGATTATCTAAATGTATTCTTCATCAATCAAAAGCAGTTACGCTCAATAACTCATTTGGCCAATGAGCAATGTGAATCTAGTCACATTACTGCCTTCTGGATTTCAATTAGATCAGACCAGAGCAATCAGTGTGGTGTGAATAGGATACAAAGTGGCAGACAAATGCTAGTTGTTGCCCTTGAACTGGGCTAAATGAACCAAAGCACCATTAGAAAAACAAATGCTAATCATTAAAGTTTTTGTAACTAGAGGTCACATTTGTAAACAATAGCCTATCTTTGTTTAAAATGCATCTTGAGGCTTTCTTCAATCACCACAAAACCCTTAGAAGTTTAGTTCTGATTTCAAATATAATGTGTAGGTAAAGGTTATTAGTTTAGAAATTTGTGGATTTAACCAATCATTACAAGAGTTGGTTGACAGAATTTGCAAATTAGTTCAAATACAATGTGAAAAATGTTTCAATAGTCCTCCAGTTTCATTTTACAGACTCCAAATCTGTGTCAAATTATCCATTGTTTTCACCTTGTCTTTTGCTTTGAATGAAAAAATTACCTTTTAACTAGTTATCAATTTCAGTTATAACTGTAATTTTCTACAATTTCAGGATTGTTTGGGAATTATTGTGAAATGTAATGAAAAAATATTTGTAAAAAGAAGCTGGGGATATACTAAAAAAGGTTCAAGCATTGCCACAAAACCAGCAATGCTTTAAAGAGAACTTATTAGAGCAGATTGTAAAGTAGTAAAAACACTGGAAAAGGTCCCAGACTTCTAAGGGTTAAAATGCAAACTTAATGTTAGGGATATGATACAAACATATCATAACTACCTTAAAGAATCATATGAACTTGCAAAAAATGTGCATAAGTTGTCCTCTTTGAAAGACATCAAATAAACACAAATGTAGTTTTAAGCAATTTGAGATAATTTAGTTAATTATAGACACAGAATATCTTCAAATGGTTCCAATCATCAGATTCTGACCTGCTAAAGCCTCCTTTAGGCAGCAGACATTGCGTAGGTTTTGACTCATGAAAGACGTGGATAGAAACTTAAAGTCTACATGTCAAAATGCTGCTCAACGAGCCTTGCCACAGACATACCAAAGCTGTGATGCCTGCGACCTACCTTTAGTCTTTTCTGACACCTACACACTACACCTGACACACACCTTCAGCAGGCACTGCCTCCAGAGACATCAATATGCTGTATTAAAAGATACGTGAAATAATACAGTCTAGGTGCAAATGGTTTTTGAACATTTTTGGCTTTTCTAATTTGCATTTCTCATTTCAAAATGACACTAAAACATTTAAATAAACCATCTCCCCAACTATGTGCAGCGTAGAACACAGACTGCACATCTGCATGTATCTGCACATCTGCATTACATCTCAAGATAAAGTTTGTAAAAGCCCTGTGTTGTTGACACGGTAGTTTATAACCGTGATTATTCATATTTGATACATGCCAAAACCATAACTGGACCCTGGAATTCTTAAAGATTTAATCATCTGATTCAACAGCTTTGATTTACCATTAAGTTTCACATAGCACTTTTTATCTTGCAAAACTCTGGCCCACACAACAAGCCTTAAACATGACTGGATCAATAAAAACTGGGCCACATGGAAGCCAAATAAATGTTATATATGATGTCTGGCCCAAACCCATAGCTCTACTAGACTAGTCCATGTTAGGCCCACATGCAGTATTCAGGTGCCAGATAAATGTTAAGACAAATGCCAAACTTGGGCTAAATACTGACAAGGATATTTATAAGCCAAATAAAAAAGTAAAGCTTAAAGTGAATAAAATATATTTTGTGTACTAACTTTACTATAAAAATTAAGTGTTTCAGTGTTACGACTTCAATTTCGCAGTGTCCCCTTGATGCTTCAAATTGTTCTCAAATAGTGGGAATAGGTCAATCGTGTGCACGTCTTTGGAGATTAAGCTGGCAAATGCCACTGGTCTGTAGGCAAGCTTTTATGTGATGATTGACAGCTGGTGTGGCTGTTAGGTTTGGAGAAAAAAAAAACAGTTTCTGAACTCCAAACTTGAAATCAAAAAGGTTTGGTGTAATCTTTGGATACCATACCACCTCCCAAGTGTTTATTGGTTGAAATCATTGTAGCAACTCATTGGTTGAAATCAATATTATCTTGTATAAAGATTAATACCTTGCTTCATAGCCAATTACGAGCTGCACACAAAGCATTCAGCAAATAATCAAGCATAATGCACTACTGATATATGAGAATGATCAAGGTGAGGTGAAAGTAAAGAAAAGTATGTGCTTCCTCCAAGCTTCAAACAGCATTGGTCAAGAACGTGGAAATGTAGTTGTTACAAGTATATTTTTCCCACGACACTTTGCATGAATTTTAGGGTTATTATCCACCATGTAACCAAAGAAATTATAGTAATTATAATTCCAAAACTTGATAAAAGATTTGATCCCTGGATTTTTATCTTCTGATGATATAAGATTTTTATCTTCTCAATGCCGTAACTGCAGGTTCTAAATAAACATCATTATCAAATATTTCTAAATACAGCACTTGCTTTTTTCAGACGCCATCTTTTCACAGGGACTAATGAGCGCATGCGTGATCTGAAGGCGTTAATCAACATCCCATTCACATGAGCAGAGATATAGGATTTAGTGTCAAGAAAAACCGCAATATTCCTCTGGAATAACATGGAACTGTGGGATTCAACTGCACTTCAACTGAAGCATTCTTTATTGGGGGCCATTAGTATCGCCTCCCTAATGAGTTTATCACTGGTTTGCTAGATGCTCTAGTCTATCATTCGTTTACACCAACTCTAATCGGTGTCTAAATTATGTTAATTTTAAGGTATTTTTCATTAGAGAGTTGGCCAAGAGTTTAGCAGTCAATGAAATTCAAAACCTTGCTTTAGCATACCATAGTAAACTACCTCCAGATCTCAAGATTGAAAAGAGACTTGAAGTTTGAGGACTTTTTAGCTGAGAAAATTTTACATTAAGGACAACATATGGGTTTGCTTTACGGCTAAACGTTTGATCCGCGTTAAAATGTGATTTAATATGGGAATAAGTACACTGGATTAATGGATTTTTGGGCTATTTTCAGTTCTTAAAGAGGCTTGATTAAGATTATAGCAACTTTAAGAATGATTTATTGAGGGTTTAACTCTTCTGGCTTAGGTTATATAAACCGTGAAGCCTTTTTGTTTAGTTTGTTTTAAAATATAATGTTTTCTTTATCTCATATCCTGGACCTTAAAACTGAAAGTTACACATTTAAAAACAACAACTAAGATATTGATACAATGTGGAAATTTGATTACTCGTTAAAAGAAACGATTGTATATTTTACATAAAATAATTAGAAAAGAAAAAGGTTTATAGTGCACCCCTTTTGCGCATTTTACACAAAAATGAGGGCTGCTTGTTTAACAGGGTTATCTCCAAGTAATTGCATGAGTGGCTGAGTAAAAATGGAAGAACTAAACTTGTTTAAAGAATGGATAAAAACTGGAGTAGCTTACAGAAAAGAAGCCGAAAGTTGGTTTCAGGATCCGCATACAAGCAGCGAACTGATGGGCCGAATCCAGAGAGGAATGCGAACCAAACTATTCCCTATTCCCAAAATTCAACCAGGCACCATCGACCGACTCGCATGGCAAACGCGACCCTAGGCAAGTATCCGCACGGGTCAGAGTAAATCCTTCAAGAAGAGCCAAAGTTACACGTCCCAGAAACTTTTTTTCCTCCTCAAAGCAAGCCGCGGTCGCTGCACCGGGCGCGTCAGCTCTCAGTCAGTCGAGATGCAACTCTGCAGTAAACACGGAGCAAAACATCCAGGCATCCCCAAAATACACATCCATCCAGCGACACGAGCGCGCTCCCGGAGGACACTGGCTCTTCACAGACGCTTTGTCAGGTTTACCGTGATTTTTTTTAGCTCTTTCCAACCCCCTGAAGAAATGTCACTCCCCCCCCTGAAACCCGAGACGTTTCCTGGCGGAGAGTTTTTGGTCTCGTCCAATCAGAGCGTGCGGAGTTTCGGCTCCTCCGAGCAATTCGAGCGCCTCAGTTTCTGTGCAGTCCTGTAAAGAAGTTTGTCCGGAACCGGGGTCTCCCTCCTCCTTTTTTACTCTATATAACTGCTCTATACCGATGCTTGGCATTCATCCACTGCAAGAGCGCCACCTAGTGACTAACATTTCCTTAATTAAACCATAAGACCCCCTTGGCCCGTCAGTGTGCTTACGTTTTCTTGATTTTACAGATGTAAGATTTTAAAGCAGCTTAAAAACAATCCATATTACAACCCATTTCCAAATATATATAAAAAAACGTAAATCTCATGTTCAATAACTTCAAAAAAAAATAATACAAATGGTCCTCCCAGGAGCTCAGTAAGTTCTAGTGTGTGCAGCCATGTTGTGAAATACTACATATTACACAGTCAACTGTAAGTAGAGTTATTGGGAATGGAAGCAGTGGGTCGGGAGCTTTATGGGATGGGGTTCATAGCTGAAAAGCAGCAGTAAAGTTATGGCTAAAGTGCAATGCATAACATCCGTAGTGGTGTGAAGCAATTTCTCTCTGGAGAAATTAATTACGATTCTCCATCTCTTAGATGCGTCTGGTATTAGCAGTTGACAAGAGAATGCTATTTGTCTGAATTGTGCCTAAAGCAGGGTTCAGACTGCACAATTTTCAGAGTAGTCGAGTCACAGATCTTTTCACACTGCACAGATGTGTCATTGCTGAATTTACACTGCTCGATAGACCAGCAACCAGGGATTTCACAATTCATGTAGCATTGTCCTGTCAACTGCCAAACCCAGACTTTAGTTTTAGTTCTGATGAAAGGAACTTGGAGAATCCTCCGTGTTTCAGAGGTTTATATGTGACTAAAGTTAGATGACGTTTAGTAATGTATAGCATATAATTATTAGCTATTCGATTCGCAATGCAAATGAGAGGACAATAAAGCAGCCGGTTGCCACTGGGTCCAGTCTGCCTCCACTTTTTTTCTTCCCTTCCTTATGAGTGAAGCCTTCCCATTCATTCTTTATTCAGTCTAATGAGGCCGTTCAGGAAAGCGAAAGGTTCTTCTGTGAATGGGGCCTTCGTTCACAGCTTTTCTTTTTTTCCTCCACATTTTCTCTCACTCACTTCTACACACTGAAGCCATCATTCACTTCCATTGCAGCTGATGGTTTGGATAAAATAAGAAAAATAAGCAGTAAAGAAAAATTAATTGGAAAAAATACAGTTGAAATACGTTTTCCCCAAATGTATTTTAAATCCCCACAATTCAGTCATTCACTTCCCAGCCCGCTTATTATCTTTTGGGGTCACGGGGTAGAGGCGGGGGTACACCCTGGACAGGTTGCCAGTCCATCACCGAATCCCCCAACTTTAAAGGATTTTTTGGTTGTGGTTCACAATTTGAAAAATATTGAAAAGTTCATTCTAATATCTGATCGGTTTAAGCATATGCAATCTACATCTGGAAATCGCTTCATGTTAAATCTCTTTGGGAAATGAGGAAAGCTAAAGCATGAATAGATCTGTCCAGACATTATACACTTAGCTTTATATCTGTTTTATTTCCTATAAATTTAGAGTAAATATGAATAAACAATGAGTTTAGGGGTTTCAAAACAGGGACTATGCAGCATTTCCAGCCAAGCAGTCATTCTGTAAAAAGACCACCAATGGCTCCAACTTAATCTGACACACAACTCCAGAAACTCACAAAGGTCTGGAAGTACTTGAGGGTGAGAAAATGATGGACACATTTTAATTTGGAGGTGAACTATTGCCTTGATCGTCATGCCAGCTCTGTCCTGCTGTGATGCTAATGCTAATGCTACATTATTTCAGGCCGCTCATTGACACTAGGGTGTTATTCCACCTTTCCAAAGACAGCCCTGCTGAGTCCTAGCCTTCTGTCCATTGTCAGCAGGTTATGATTTACGCCAGACTGTTGTTTGGTCAGCTTTTGGTTTCAAAACAATCACAGCAAACTGCAGAGTTTGCTTTAAATAGAGGAGACAAGAAGAAAAACTTTTCATGCAGAGAGCAAACATTTTACCATGAGAACAAGAAAAATATGAAGTCATCTATCATCCCCGGCAACCGTCAAGAAGATTAATAAAGGTATATTTAGAAAAAGGATTTAAAATCTCAACTCTGTCTCATGCTGTTCCACACAATAAACCCTTTCATACTTTTTACCCAAATTATATTTCTTATTGAGATCTTTGCTTAAACTGGTCAACCGTAATTATATAAAGCAATGTCGAAAAAAAAACATCTATTTCCTCAGACTCAAACACACAATGATAAGCAAAACACAGATGAAACATCAGTTACATAGCAGCTCTCAGAAGATTGAAATTACAGAGATGGGAATGGATGCAACAAATTGCCACATGGGAATCGAAAGTATAATAAAAGTCTTTTTTTACTTTTTTTATTACTATTTTTTTGGGGCAATTCCAAGAAAGACAATAATCAAAGCAGAAATCAAAAGTGGTGAAATGGCCAAAACTCAAGCCCTTGTGAAGAAACTATGATAAAAGCGGAATTACGTAATTACTAGCATGATATATTCTTATGATATGGACAAAAAGGGGTGTCAGCAAAGGGTAATCATTTCCCAAATATGAGCCAATGGAACATGTTTCAGTTGTTTCAAAGTTTCAATTTTTAAAAAGGGAAGCGTGTGCTTTTCAAAAGCAGTGGTTACATACCTTGTTTATTTAGCCCTGCCTCTCCTTCATGAATGATTGCTAGCCCCACCTTGACTAGCAATTGTTCTGTGTCCACTATTGACTTGTGAGAGTTGGCACGCATTTTATAAACCTCTTTTTCTACTGATTTGTGGTCAGACTTTTTCAGATGTTATCCTTTTGAAACACACGTTTGAAACTAACCATTTGGAAGAAGTCAGTTCACTACCTTTAGTAAATCAAATAAACTTGATTCGATAAAAAAAGATATAATTTAAGAACCATGATGTGGGAATTTTTATAAATGAATTGACAAAGCATGTGCTTAACAAAGGATTTTGATTCTGTGTCTACAAACCTTAAATATATGGAACTAGGACTCCAGAGTACCTGAAGATCAGCTCTGCATCCCCCATTAACAGATATGCAATCAAAGAAACACAATAAAGGGATGGAAGAACAACACCTGTAAGAGACAGAGTATGCAAAAAGGTAAAGATAGTAAAGGCAGAAGTACCCAGATTACTAACTCATGTTAGGATGTGAATATGGAATTCTGGACGGGAAGAATGAGGTGGACATAGTGACTGGGATTTTGTTTGGGCAGGGATGAGACCAGGGTGAATTGATTGTCTGACAATGGTGAAATAATTTTAGATTTAGATTTTTGGGTGAACTGTTTCTTTAAGAAAACACATTAAATGGGGCTGGGTGGGATATATAGTAGGTGTGGCAAATATGTGAACTTTTTAATGGTAGAGAACAAAGCCATTTTGGGATAATGACAGTGTTGATCTGTGCCATGTATTAACACGTTCTCTGCAATAATTCACCTGTAATGGCAGATGTGAATGTAAACAAGACTAACAGAGGTGTAGTTAGTCCTGATCCTCACTCAATTAGAGGACGTTAAAAACAGAGCTGTTTTTAATGCAGACAATCAATCAGTGGGGTTTTTTAAAGTTCACAAAGTTCTTTTTAAATAAAAAGATATCTGTATTTGTTTTTAGCAGCAATGAGAAGTTAAAGCATGTAGGTTATGTTAAGAAAGACAGAAGGAGAGAGAGAGAGAATCTGGACACCCACATTGGTCGGAAGGATGAGGGACTGTTAATGCACAAGGTGACAGGAAAGGTCAGAGGTTAAGAGCAGTCATCTCTGCAAATCAGCACAAAGTGACATTTATGACCCGTTTAAGACAAAGACTTCATTAAGAGACTCATTATCATACATTCTCCACAGCTCTCTGCTGAATTTATGTGCACTGTAGCCCCTCTCTCCTTCACCTCTGGAGGTGTGAACTAATCCTCAAAGCAGTGAAAAAAACGTAATTAGCATTTACTTAATTTTAATGTATACGTTGATCCCTCACGATCTTAATCATAATTAATATTCACTTCAAATTCAAAAGGTGAATTGTTTTCTGTGAACTTCATTCTCTTAAAAAACATTGACCCTCTTTATACCAAAAATAGTTTGCACTGCAACAGATAAAATCTGTATTCTTTAGTCCAAACACATAAAACTACAGATTGCCTCTAAGGGCAAAATTCTTATTAAGAAGTTAGAGTTACATATAAACCTTTTGTTTATGCAAAAAATAAGGGGAAGTGGCTGAAATCTGTGTCAAATTACTAAAATAAACTGTTTTAAAAGAAAGCAAGGACAATATGCTCAATGGGTTGTGAATTAAGTTGATTTAGATGTTATGCCCACTGAATTATCCCATTATCTCACGTCTTTAAAAGCAGGTACAATCCTTCTCTAAACTGACTCAGTTCGAACTTGCAACTAGCCCCACCTTCCTTTCCTTCACGACTCTAAAAAACTTAACAGATATGTTCATCACTCAGCTTACGAACAGTAAGCAGGTCCTGATTACATAAACTTGTGATGGTTAGCATTTTAATTTTTAACGCAATTGGTTAGAATATGAATACGAAATCATAAAAGGTCACTTGAGCTGCGCAGACAAGTAGATGAATGTTTTGGGGATTTTCTGATGTGCTGCAAAATTTGTTCTCAAAAGTGATTAGATCTTAAATGTGTTTATTTTGATTTACAAAACGTCAGTGTATCTTAAAACGTCACAACCATTAAAGGAGACCGGCAAAACTGAAATGTACATATCGTATTAATATTCACTCAGGGGTTTATTGTTAAACACCCAAAATATGGCAAAAAAACTCTAAACAACTAGTCATTCTCATTGCTGTGTTTGTTTGAGAACACAACAGACCACTTTCACAAGGGGAGAGGAAATGGGATTAAATTAGCGTAGGAGCCTTTAAAGTAAGTTAATAATGAAGCTTTGATCAAGTGTTTGATGAAGGTTACACTACAACTGCTAAATGTTTTTAGCAGTTGGATGAAGAACAGTATTCTGCTCTGATGCTTAAGGGTGTTGGCATGCGCTGGTGTGGTCGAAAAAAAGAAGAGAGAAACGTCCAGTTACTTAGTACTTTATTAACCCAAAAGAGTAAACAGAACAAAAAGCCTTAATCAGCAAACAAGGAACTATTGAGCAATTAACAAAGAAACGTGAGTCCATTGCCAGAAATACAAGAAATAGTACTTAAAATCTAAATACTGCACAAAACTGAAAAAAAAAACTGAACAAAGAGTGAAAATGAATATAGCAAAACTACAAGAACAGGCTGTAACAATTACACACATTGCAGAGATTCTCCAAAAAATCATATAAACTTGTGAGAAATTATTTACCTGTGAAACCTTACTCTAGATAACAACACTTCTCATCACATCTGGGATGTCAGAAAATATTCAAATGACAAACGTTTGCAGTTAATGAAAATATTGTCTTAATGCGTTTGGCAGAGAAAGTTCAAGGTTCTTAGATCTCTATAAAGTCTCTAAACTGGTTCTGTTTTCTATGCTTCATATAAGACCCTGAGGCCATCACAAACTCTCTCAGACACAACACATATCTGTTCACATTTGTTTCATATTGCACTCAGGATATGAGTCATCCAGCTCTGATCCTTTAATTATAACAGGGGTAAAATAGACAGAAAAAAAGACTGAATGCCCTGTGTACTAAAGGAAGTCTGAGGCCTTGAGAGAGCTGAACTGAACTCATGACAATTATATCTGAAGAGGTCAGTAATACTTTGCAAATATTATTGCTGTATGATAGGGGGGAAACATAGACTGTATAAATGTCACAGACTCTGCCATTAATGTACTGTAGAGTCTGTGATGTTACAGAAAGGATTCTGATAACAGGTTTGGAAGCTCAAATGGGACATAGTCTTGAAATTGTCCACAACCAGCTAGTTGTAAAATGGAAAAGATGTGGAGGCTGAAAGAAATGGATGAATATTTCATCTTTATTTGATAAACTAATGACATGTAAAAAGAATCCGTCACTCACAGATGATGGAAATATGATTAAAAAAAAGTTTGTCTGCTGTAAACTTACTTTAACATGGTGTCAGAGGGAATCTGTTCATTTGTAGGAACCCGCCTCAAATAGCAAATAAGCCCTTGTGTCTCTGCAACCTAGTGTGTGCAAAAAAATACACGATTGTCTTTCAGTTTCATTTTACAGACCCAAATTGGTTCCATCGGTGCGCATTATTGGTGAAAAAAAATTGGAAAACAATTGAAAGTACAAGACATGTGATATGGCTTGTGGTTTTCAAAATTTTGGCACAAGAGATGTTTTGAACAATGTTTCTGAACAATATTGTCTGAAAGATTTAAGAGAGGTTCATCTGGGTTTTTTTAAACAATTTTCACATCATTTTGACCTTGTCTTTGTGGGGATTTATGAATTTAAATTTTGTGTCAACACTTTTGATTTTTGTTATAAACATTAAAACTGTTAGATATTGCAGTAAGAAAACAACAATTGCCCAAAATTGTATTTTTCTTCAATTTCAGGATTGTTATGCAAATATTGTGTAATGTAATGAAATATGTTTGTAAAAAAAAAAAAAAAGTAAACATTTATCAAGCGTTGCCACAAAAGAAAAAAAAAGGTTTTAAAGTTAATTTATTAGAGCAAATTGTTAAGTAGTAAAAAATTCTCAAAAGGCCCTGGACTTCTAAGGGTTGATAAAGTGGCGTTTCAGCCACTTGCTATTACACATGTGCAGGAAAATCTCGATTATTTGGTTTCATTAACCACAAGCTTTAAGCCTCTAAATTAAGCCACTTCAACAGAACATGTAAAATCAAAAAGTACGGTATGTTTATAGAACCTCAAACCATGTAGCTTTCATACAAATATTACGTTGGCTGTAAAATGACAATCTAAAAATCGGCTTTGCAGGATGTGAACAATACATGGGAGAGTTAATGTTCAAATCGCTTCTGTACAAGCAAGCTGAAACACATCTATCTGTAATACTTGTGTGAAAGATGTGAAGCGCAGGTTAATAATTAGTGCTGATGGAGCAGATTTCTCATTTTGTCTTGAGCAGCAAGAAAAGTGGTTAAACTTTAGCACAAAAATGGTCAAAAACACCATGAACAGCATAATTAGTCGAGAAAGATTACTGTGGGGCTCTGGAACCGTTTCAGTAATCATCTGTTTTTCACTGTTAGCTAATTAACCAATTCAATACAACTTGTACTGCCTCCCACAATCAGATTAAATGGAAAGGGTTTATGCATTTGCAAAATACAATGTGCCTGATTAACTAGAATGAATCCAGATTACTTCTTTTTTTAAACATGTTTAAAACAATTTTGGTTTATTTGTTTTAATCAGAAGCATTGTTGCTGAAATCATTTTTACGTTATTTTGTGTGTAGTGTCCTATGGCTCAAATGTCAGGGAGGATCGCTGCGCGCAGGTTATAGAACACCCTGAAAGCTACAATAAAGATCAGAAAAATCTGTATCATTTAAAAATAATTTCCCATTGAAATATTTGTTTTTTGATCTACTGGTGGGAGTTCAGTTTTGACGCTTCTCTCAAAATAAAAATTTGGATTGGTTTGTTGGTGGTGATTTGTGTAAATAGTAATAGAACACAAATAAGTAAGTATCAAGGTTCTCATGTAATTTTTACCATTCTAATAAGTTTATTGAAAATATTTTGAAAAACTTAAGGAATGATGCCCTCCTTTGCATATGAAATAAAAAATAATATACAATAAGTTATGATTATGTTTCAGGAAGTGCATTTCCACTTTCCATTCGCAACAATTTAAGATATTGGTGCAACAAATTGATAGAAAAAAAGCATATTTTCAACACAACATCTAATAGAACATACATATATTTGGAAATTTAAAATGAAAAAAATATTTTAGTAATATTAGTAATATTTACTAATAATTACTAGTAAATTTAGTAATAATATTTGAAATAAAATGGATAGTATCCATGTGATAAAAATTGTAACAAAGGGATAAACCTTCAAATATTGGTAGTTACCGGTACTTTGATGAATGAACATATCTAGAGCAGCAACTGTAAAGTTTGTCTGTGCTCCTTCTGTTTTTATGTCATAAACTAGACTTTGAAGATTTTTTTAATAAAGCTATAATCATTAACACCTTTTGCAAATGAATAACTGTCCACACAAAGTATAATTTTTATTTTTTAATCTGAGTTTTAAAAAAAATGGTTAAAATGTTTGCTTTTAACTGCTTTCAAATGGCTTTCGTAAAGTTGATGGCTGAATATTACACTTAACACACAAAGACTTATGTGATCTTCACTATTTTTGAGTTTCACTTGTTCCACAGTTTACTGACTGATGTAACATGTGGAAAACTGTAGTAATGAATCGAGTGAACTCTTGTCCTTTCGTGGCAACTCTCATAAAAGCATCATTTAGCCCTTGTGTTTACAGATTATCTCAGAGAACGTTCACATGGCGTCCTCTCGGTTCAGACGGTTCTCAACTTTTCCACTTTCTTTTGAGTCAAAGCAAACACCCCCATTAGAACTAATCCAGCCAAGGTACAGAAAGAGAAGCGCCATTACTTAATCTGGATTACAATGAGATTTTTCTCTTTTATAAGATTTAATTCATTTGGCTCTACTATTCAAAGATGATCCTCATCTTTCTCTTTAGCAGGTTTTCTCACACACATCAAGTGTCCTGAATTAACAAGAGCTACAGCTTATCATTAAAGGGGACCACTGATGAAAATCAAACTTTTCCTGGTATTTGAACAAAAAATGCTAAAATTCAGTCACGTTTTTTATTAATCACAATAAATGTTTGTGAAATTCCTTGCAAATGCCATCAAGTACAAGAAGATCTCTCCCAGCTCATTACTTTTAACCCTGCCCATCGTGTGTAATCACGTCCATCTTATTTTCTGTCAGTAAACAAAAGTTCACTATTTGGCAATGTTTGTTCTATGGAGGAAACGCACTGGAGGTGCAAGTGAATGGGGGTTTGTTTGTTTAAGCCATTTTACATCAGGCTGCAAACTGCTCCAGTACAAGGTTTTGCAAGGTTCGACTCTAGATAAAGAGTTGATTAAATTCTAAAATAACTTACATAGTTAAATGTATCACAAATAGCAATCCAAATAGCTCCTTAGCAACCGATTCAATAGGTCTATAGTTCGGCTCAGGAAAACCATAATGAATGGAGCGTAGTTTATATCACTTGTTGTCACACGGGAACATTTCAAATTATAGTTTTAAATGGCACCCATGCCTGTCTCATTCAAACAAAATGTGGCAGTGGACAAAATGGCGTACAGCATCTTTAGGGAGGAAGCGTTATTGCATGTATATTTTCTCGATCCCGACGAATCGCACCCTGCTGAGAAGCCATTCGAAGATTCATGCAAATACCAATTCTAAGATGAGGCCTTAAGAGTAAAACATCCCCTAAAGATTTTTTTAATGCACTCTCCCAACATTAGTCAAAACTATTAACTAAGAAATTTAAAGGAAAGCCTTTGACAGACAAAAGAAATTCAGACAGATCTGCAAGTAATGAAAAGGAGAAAAAGATTCAAGTTTAGCCAATTTCCTCCATGTGTCTCATGCAATGGCTTTAAAACCAGACTGACCCCTGTTTAGTTTTTAAAATTAATTTTATGTGCTTTTTTTCTCCTTACAGTTTGTGAAAGATG
This sequence comes from Danionella cerebrum, assembly GCA_007224835.1. Lineage (NCBI taxonomy): Eukaryota > Metazoa > Chordata > Actinopteri > Cypriniformes > Danionidae > Danionella > Danionella cerebrum. The sequence goes on from SRMA01023982.1 coordinate 86,468, forward strand.
CAAATTGTTTGTGTTACACTGAAAAAAACAGTTCCCTATGTTTAGAATGTGTCAAACTACCATGATTTTCAAACAAATAAACCTTGAAATTATATTATGTTTTTTGGCACATTCTTAACATGAGGACCAATGTACATAAGAAATTATATGAAAAAATCAATGTGTAGCTAAGAATTGCTCCAACTCAATATAGCTTGTTTAATTAGAGTGTTTAGAGGTACATGTACTTGGTGGTATTACATGACCCGTGTTGATCATTACAGAGGTTAAAGTTGCTTTTCAAACAAGAAACCAGGACGCTGGTACATTTCATGTATGCCAGGTCTCAGCTTGTGAGTCTGCAGGTGAGCAAATGACTGATTTACACGTTCCTCTTCCCCTTTCCCCCAGTTTCTACCTGGATTTTGCAAAGGTTTTTACCTGTGGCATGTTCAGACTCATGCGCCTCATGCATAATCTTCATATTTACTCAAAATTATTTTAAAGGTAAAGTTAGATTTAATGTCTTAATCAGCCAGCAGCAAGAGCAAACAAAGGATCTATGATTAAACACTGGAAGGTCTGGAGAGAAAAAACTGTAAACACAACTGATGACGAGTAAAGTGGAAAACACAAACTCTAAGTGAATAAATCCATCAGGTTCAGAGCACAGCAAGTATTAACAAGAAAGCAATGTTCATTACAGATGAGTTACAGCACATTGAAGCCACTCAAACAGCCTTGTGCTTTAGAAACATTCATATAGATCTCCATAAATCTTTGCATACACTGCCCACAAAAAAAGCTTGGCAAGCCATAAAATGTTGAAATTAGACAATAAATCTCTTACTGTGGAATATTTCACTCTGACATTTACCATGTATGTATTTGGCAGATGCTTTTATCTGTCACTGTATAATTAAAGCTATGTTTCATATTTATTTCTTGCAGTGTAATAGTTAGATTTATTTAAATGCATCTTGAATCAACAAAACCCTCAAACAGTTCTCCCACGAGGAGCTATCTGTCTGGTGACACTGATTAGAGAAGTGTCACACAACTGAGCAAACATTCAGCACCAGCAACACATTATTCAGAGACATCAGAGTGTGAAAACAGAGAGGGATGGGAAAAAACCTTTAAGAGGGAAGCTCATCCAAAAATGTAAATGAGCTGTTTTTTTTACCCAGGCCATTTGACATGCAGGTGGCCTTTCCTCCTCCTTTGAAAGATTCCAGATTTGTATCTCAATCTGTGGTGCAAGAAATCCAATCTGTGGGAGCAGGTAAAATAAAAAGTGTGACCCATTAATAATTTTTGGCCAAACAGCTGTACATAATGGGAAATGTTACACCATTGAAATGCATGCAAAATGTATTTACACACAAAATAAACTTTTTTTTTTTACAATATAACACAAACGTTTTTGTTCCTAGGCTTTAGAAATTATTATATTTTTTAAGTTAGAAGCACTATTTTGAAAATGACTTCTTTTTTTATTTAGACTTCAGACTTGTCAGAATCACAATATTTCACATTTATAGCATCTCTGTAAAGCAGCTTGTATACCGAAAATTATAGCACATACACCCTAGTATATACATACATCACACCACACACACACACACACACACACACACACACACACACACACACACGCACACACACCCGCACACACATGTATATTATTTTGTTTACAAATGTATTATTAACCCTGCATGCAGCAGTGTGTGCCACAGCAGTTCAATGAAGTAGCGATGATGCAGCCTAGCTATGGTTAATTATGTGTATAAATTAACATTATATGACACATAATTTGCAAGGTAATTCAAATTAAAATGTGAGAAAATGTGTTTCCTTGTACAGACCCCAAATCAGTGCAATAAATGACAAAGAAGGCATAACCCTTGGAAGTACAAGACCTGTGAGATACAAAAGATGGAATTTTCACATCATTTTCACTTTTTAGTTTTATTAGAATTTTTAGTTTGTCTCAACACTTGAATTTTGTAACACACATGAAACATATAATCTGTTGGGTAGTAAAAAAATTACAACCCTAATGTAATACACAGAATTGTGTTATTTGTACAATTTCAGTATTGTCGTGGAGACCTTGTGTGATGTAATGAAAAAAAATTGTAAAAAAACTAGGTTGAACTAAAAAATTCTATCAATTATTGGCACAAAAACTGTTTTAAGGTCATTTTTTAAAGCAAATTCTAAAGTAGTAAAAACCGCTCAAAAAGGACTCCGACTGACAAGTGTTTTTCATTTACTGAAAATGGAAAGGTAATAGAAGCAATGTTGTGTCCAGATTACATGTGAACTGAGGAAAAAAACTCGTGGGTTTCCACCAGGTATTCTGGCTTCACCAACCAGTGAAAAACATGCATCAGGTATACTGAATAATGTAAATTTGGAATGAATGTGAGTTGCCCTGCGATGGAATGGTGACCTGTCCAGAGTTTACCCTGCCTTTCACCCACTGAGCTCTGGCACAAGCAGTGAACCTTACAGATTAAGAAAACTACAAAATTAATGAGTTCTCCATTCAACAATGACATCTACACTTTATATTTGGTTTGTCTCTTTTCAACTACCAATGTGGTATATTTTAAGCATCATTGGACAGTCACTGTGAATGAAGACATATATGTGTTTTAGAATGGAATGTTAAACTAAACTAAAACTTAGAAAGAATGACAGGAATAATTCTAATGCTGTACTGTCAAAGGGTTTTGAAGGTTCAACACACTGTGAGGGTAAATTAGGGAGAAAAACTAGAGAACTGATTTCAGAAGACAGTAAACCAGTCTTTACCTTCAATCACTGAAGAGGCAAGATCTTCTAAATGACAACCACGTGACTTTTGATTACAAACAGAGTGGGAAACTTCTGCTTTAACAACTGGAGAGAGCAAATGAAGGCTGGCATCGGCAGTAATGCCAGTTTTCCATTAGCCCTAAGATTTAAAGCCATGCAAATGTTGAGTTTTCTCACCTCTGGAGCTGGAGGAAACCTGCACCTTCACGCTTGGTACTTGGGAAGCTTTCATGTTATTCTCTCTTTAACCAAAACAAGATTTTTTAAAATTACATTTTATTTTTAATTCAATCAATTGGATTTTCCTGTGAAAATGTTTACACTATAGAAAATTAATATTTATTAAAAAAATTAAAGATATTCGCCAGTTTGAGGAACATCATTCCGTTTGAGCGGTTTGTGTGTGTTTTGTCCATCAGTGCACCAGTTTGTCTCCCTCCACACATCATAAACACTATGACAGCCATAGATTCTGATGTCAGCATCCATTTTGTTTTATGTTGTGTATATGTGTTTATGCAAACTGCAAACATTATGTTTGTGATCAATCTAAGCTTTTTTCACTTCTTAGATATTTATTGTGATTCACCATAATATTCAGATTCAAGGTATATTTTATTTGCTTTGGATAAGAAGCATTGTTAAAACCATTTTATCAGTCTTTGGTCTTCCCCTTCGTTTCAATGGATAAAAAGAACATATTTTATTTTTTTATGTATGTTTCTATTGCTGAAATGTTAATAGTTGATATTAAAAAATGTTTTCTAAAGTTTAGCGCAGTATATGCGGTCTCCTGAAAAAACAATGCAGAAATATGTTTCAATTCCATTTGCTCTACTTGCTATTCAAAAGAAGATTATTATATATGACTGAAGCAAGAATAAAAATATACCTATATGTTTCAAAAGTTAAAGTGAACTGTGAAGCCAAACGTTATTGGAGCCATCTCCTGAAAACATATTTATAAAAAGCGATGTTTAGTCACGTTTAATCTTTTTTGTCTTGTTTTCCAGGAGTGACAATCTCGTTAATAAATAAACAACTAAAACCTAACTTACATGGAGAAAATTACATGGTAAGCTTCTCTGCTTGATGTCAATATTAGAGCAAAGTACTACTTGAATCAGTTAAGTGTGCACTATTGCAAAGGAAGAAAAAGCAAAAAAGCAGTTGATGGCGCCTTTAGTGAAAGTTGTTCCTTTAGTTGCAATTATTAACAATTATTCATAGTAAAATATACATGAACTGGACCACTCCAGAGAGAATCATCCATAAGTACAATGCTTTCATCCAAGCATCCCAAACGTAAACCTGGAAGCAGACACACTCCTGTGCGTCTCCAAATGTCCTCATATATTTGATGCTGGAGTCTAGGAATGTAGATGGAGGAGGGCGGAGGGGTGTCTGTGTGTGTTGTCTCTGCTAACACTGCTCTGAATCTGCCTGGTTAATCTGCTAATGTATTCCTGGGGTCAGGAGGTCCTGCACCGAATCAATAGCTGGGATTTACACAGCTTTTCCCTGGAATGTGCCTGATCCGCACTCCTCTCTGCAGCCAGTTGGGCTGGGGGGGGGGGGTGTATATGTAGGGGGGGGGGGTGAAATTCAGTTCGACAACACCATCCAATTTTCCACCAAAGTGAACTAGTGAGAGTAATTGGTGGGAGGAGGATGAGGAGGAGGCCAGCGACAGCCCCCGCTGACATAACGCTTCTCTCTGAATAATATTAATAGAGAGAAAGAATGAAAAGCTTCTCATGCTGCTCCTCATGGGCTCCACTTAAGCGCCTGAAATGCTCAAGAGCGTTTCATATTTTTCGAAAAAAGTGTACCCAGCGTAGAAACTTCTGAATCATTCTTAAAGATAAAATGTTATTAGTATTGGTATTAAAAAAACAAAACATAAAAGGTTCTGCCTGGGGTAGTTAAACCAAATATTTTATTTAATATTTAGAATTAGAATTATACAGAGCTATAGTGAAATAATAATAGCTTATTAAGTGGATGGATGGATGGATGGATGGATGGATGGATATGTGGACAATGGAAGGTATATAGTAGATAGAGAGATTCATGGATGAGCAAACAAAAATATTTGATTGGTGCATAAATAAATGGAAAGAAAGATAATTGGACAAATGGATAAGTGAAGTTAAAACAAACAATTTATAAAATAGATGGAAATACGGATGGATGGATGGATGGATGGATGGATGGACAAGCAGACAATGGACAAACAGGATGGACAATGGGAGGATGATGGATGGGGAGAATGACGAATGGGTGGGCAGAAAGTTGGATGTAAATATAGGTGGATGGATGGATGGATGGGCAGATCGGTGGATGGATAGGTTAATGGATGGATGGGCAGATAGGTGTATGAATGGATCTATGAGCAGATAGGTGGATGGATGGATGGATGGATGGATGGATGGATGGATGGATGAATCGATGGGCAGTTAGGTGGGTGTGTGGATGGATGGATGGATGGATGGATTGTTGAATGGGCAGATAGATTGATGAGTGAATGAATGGATGGCAGATAGATGGGTGGGTGAATAGGCAGATAGGTGGGTGGTTGGTTGGTTGGTTGGATGAATGGATGGATGGATGGATGGATGGATGGGAAGATAGGTGGGTGGATGGATGAATAGATGGATCAATGGGCAGGTAGGTGGATGGATGGATGAATGGGTAAATAGACAGATGGGTGGGTGGTTGGTTGGTTGGTTGGATGAATGGATGGATCAATGGGTAGGTAGGTGGATGAATGAGTGGGTAAATAGGCGGTTGGTTGGTTGGTTCTATGAATGGATGGATGGATGGGAAGATAGGTGGATGCATGAATAGATGGATGGGCAGATAGATGGATGGATAAAGCATAATGAAAATGAATGTGAGTAGACAGATGCTAATGAGAAACTGCCTCTTGACAGAGTCACCAGTCAGTAAACAGGACTAAAGGAAATGGAACATAAGGGGTTTTCTGTGATGAAGTTCCCCTCAGATCTTCAAATCAGCTCCTTGTGAACAACAGTAATTGATTAAAAGATCACCGCCAACTCTAAACATTCTCAAGCCCATGGTTATAAAAAAAAATTCTGGTCGCGTTTGTTTTTAATCTGTCTTTTGTCTGAGGAGAGACAATCATTTAAAAAAATCCTCATCACTGATTCAATGCCACAGACATTACTCCCCTCTCTCTCACCCAACTTTTCGATGTCATGATCTCTCCATTCATCGCTCAATCAGCTTCCTGTCCAGGGTGCCACAGGGTCAGTGGGGTGACAAACAAATCAATCCCCCATAGCGGTCCAGGGACGGTGCAATCCTGCTCCTCTGCTTCCCACAGAATGAGTGACAGGTCTATACTAAGGCCATCCAAGAGCTGTCTGTCTCTTGCACTGGAATAAAAGCTCAGCAGGACAATGATGTTGAGCCCAAAATATGACATCCGGGCTCATGCAGAACACTTACTGCTACCCTGCCCATCTGCCAGAATTATATGAAACCATCACATCATGTAGTGTATGTATTCAACAGACTTTCTCCTTAGCAACACCCTAGCAATGAATTTGAACAAAATTGCCTTTGAACCGACCAACAGGTTAGAATGTCCCAGAAATCTTCGAATCTCCATAGCTACCCAAGCAACAACCGTAGCAACTTCAAAGAAACTTTTTAAAAGAGAGTACTGAAGACCATAGCCACACTACGACCAAAATAACAAGTAGCAACAATGAAACAACATTTAAAAAGGCAAGTAATAATAAAAAAAACATTCATTCATTTCAATTCCAGGCTTCTATGGCACTAAACCTCAACCATGTTGTGTACTGCATATGTGACAATCACATGGTATAGAATCAGTAGCCAGTGTAACTGTTGGAGGACAGGAGTAATGTGATCAGAACTTGTGCTCATACTTTGAACTGAGTGGATTGAGGAGAGAGAAAAATGTGAAAAGGAAGATGGATACACTAGTGTGGGCTATATCAAACTCAGTCTTCTACTTTCATGTCACAATTACAGAAACCACATAAATACTACATACAAACACAAAATATAAGGCATGGCTTTACAAAGAGGAGCATTTCACATTTTGATGGTGAATAAACATTTTTTTTCTAAAGCATGAGAAACCAAAACACTTTGCAAAACCTGTTGAGCAAAACTGACACAATCAGTATCATTGTGTGTCTAAAAACAAATGGCAAAAACATCTTCAAAATAAAAAAAAAACACCCCAGACTCACCAGATAGTATATACAGGAAGGTTTCAGGCTCAGCTCTCTGGGTTTCTCTGAATTGGTTCAGAGAACCAAATATGAATGAAATGGAAGCTTAGCATTAGTTTCCCTCTGTTTCACTCATCAAAAAACTCTTAAAAGTCTCATACTCAAACATTCTCCATTTCTCATCCTCTGCCAGACGCTATTGACATGAAATAAATAAAGTGTGTAAACTCAAATTTATTAATATTGGCAAGTGCTAGACAAACTTGACAGTTGCAATTTTTAGCCAATCAGAGGACGGAGAAATACCGTCAATTTCCTAGGCCCACTAGCAGGCTTTCAGGAAGCTATTTGAAATTTGATTGGTTAAAAAAATGCAGCTGCTGCAAAAAAGATTGTTAATGTTGGTGCAGATGGTGTTTTGGAAAGTAGAGAAGTCCTTGCAGGTCCTGGAAGCCCACCACTGCTGAAAGGTAGTAGGTGCATAGGACAGAAGCTAAAAACCAATACTGAGCCCTGGCTTTAGCACCTTTTCACAAAAAAATGAAAACAGACCACCCTTGCAGCTGTTAGTAAACATACAAAAACAAGAACACATTATTTTGTTGAAATAGCAACCAATACGTGAGAAAAACATGATGCAAACACACATTGCAGCAACCCAGAGCACAATGTAGAAGACCAAATATGCAGGTGTAACTCCTAAAAGTAGCATACAACCTGTCCTCAAACTTCTACCAAAAGATACATAAAATCAAAGCACCTGTACACCTGACACTGGTTACTATATATTGACTGTTCATTTCTATAGAATAGTTTTGTAACCAATTAGCTGCATTATGGCAGGAATACAGAAATGAACAATTATACCAAGAGGGAGCACAACTAACCATAACCCTATTTCGATATGAATGTGTTACGTATAGACGACGATCATATTAAACCACTGGTGCTGTGTTTATAATTCATCACAAGCAGAATGGCTATACTGTCAGAGTGCCACAGGGCAAACAAAAGCTGATTTACTCCCTGTGTCTGTCTGACCAGGGCATTTAGAGGGAACAATGAGCTTTCTGCACCAGACGGACACATAAGAGAGAAGAGCTTGGGCTGCTGCTGACTCCTGGCACACTGAACTGCCCCTGATTGTGCCAGGGCAGTGTTAGAGAGAGTAAGTGTTACCGGTTCCTGTCTACACACTCTTATGCATGAAGAAACCGATAGAGGAGAGCTGGCATAAATGCTGACCAACAACTGTTCTGTTGTTATACATACACCTATCCAGCTTTTCATCAAACATACAGACAAGCTATTCAGCAACTATTCATTCACCAAAAATACCCATACCAACTAATAAACAACTTTTGTGTGCTGAAGCTGAAACTGTTGGTCTCCATTCCTCCACATATGGTCACATCTACATCTTCTGCAACTTTTATGTCTTTCAATTAGTTTTGTGTGGCATCACAAAGAGAGATTTTGTGGACGTAGTCTATTGTTTCCTTCTTTATATGGGATGTGGGATATGGTAAGAGTTGAGATGAAGAAAACAAAACCTGAGACTATCCACAGTTTCAAGTGGTCCATTGAATTTCAGGACAGTTCAAGATTTCTTTCACCACAAAAGAAGAAAAGTGCAGTTCACAAGGAAACAGTAATATTCACCACAAAATCTCAGAAGTGGAGCAAAGAATGCAACTGTCTGTGTATGTCATCAGCCAATGACTCGAGATTTAGATGTTGCGTGAATTGCATGGCAAGTCACGTGACCGTGATGGGATGAAATCACATACTGAATGTAAGTTTAAGAATAAATGGAAGAATGGTACAATTTTTTCCACTATAGCTTTTTTTTAGCATTAAACCCCAAATTCATGGTTTTCCAGGTGTCTCAAAAGTGCTGAAATAATTCAGCAGAAAGACAAAGTGTTTTTTGGGGGGTTGAAAGTGCATTCAATTCCCTTCATATGAAAATAAGCACTGGATGTGGGTAAAGACCAGGAGAGAGAGAAAGATCGTTTTAATATAGAATTCCAGGATAATCACTCCGCTGCTCGCAGCCAACTGAAACAAGCACTTCTGCCAGTATCTCTCTGTTTATTTTTTATATTCCTTTTTCATCCTTCTTTTTCTTATTTCACACATAAAACACAATCGCACATGTATAAGCTAAACTTGCCCTTAAAGCTATAGTCCATGCAAAAGATTTGCATTCCTTGTGTATTCTTCATCATCTCACTTTTTTTTTAACTGAAATTTTGGTATTTTGAGAGTTGTTGGTAGGGCTGCTGCTGGTCAAATGAGAGCCCTAAGGCAAAATGTAACTGTGGTGCCCCCCAAAATTTGTCCAACACAATTTCACTAAATCTGTTTTTTCGCTAAAGAAGTTCAGAATGGTATAACTCAAAAACCCAACATCAAAATATTCTTATTTTCAAAATCTTTGTGAGTAAACTTTCCATTTTAGCTGCTCCGATTGGCAGAGTGTAGTCACATGATCGAATACGTGTTCACACAGAGGGATCTATAGCTGAAGGTGCGCCGGGCATATACACGCGGTTTCACAAGACAACAGAGGTTCGAAACCCAAACCAGTCATCATTTCCCATCCTTCCCCGTCTCTATCCAGCTCTCTTCTTGTCTTCCTACCTTGCTATTTGTTTTAAAAAAAGGGAAAAATAAAATAAACTTGCAGATAACAGAACTTTTACATTTTTTTCATTTCTTATGAGCAAACAGGATAATAGTGCCCCCCCCCAATCCGCGCTACTGATAGTTGGAATAATTTTCCACTAAATATTAACTAAAGTTTTGATTAAACATATTTTGGGAGGAGTTATTAGGGCATTACATGCATACTATAAATCAGCTTTTCAGCCCCTCTTCCTCACCTCACTTGGGAGGGTAGAATCGTGTGGACAGCAATCTCTGTACATTCGTCCCAGCCATACATGCTCATGATTCAAGGCAGAGCAATATAGTGAACTTGTGAAGGAAGTATAAAAAAATATGAATAATATAATTCATATTAAATATGAATAATATAACAGCTACAAACTGTTGTATTCCATAACTTCTCACATGGAAGTAAAAGGTATGGGTTTCAACTTGTTAATGTTTTCTTTTATGTTGAGAAACACTTTTGGAGTTTATACTGTCCCCTTGGAACGGTATCCTAGCATTCTCCTTTTCTCATTTAACCATTCTTTTTCTGCACATTCAGCATATATTTGAGCCAAGATTGGGATTTGTAGTTGGTCGTTTTCCAGTCTGAGGAAAATATTTTCTGAGAAAAATGTACAAACTCAAAAAATTCTGAGCTCTGGTCTTAAAGACGGACTTTCGTAAATTAGATTTCAGTATAGAGACAATAAGAGGATTTGGAAACATAAAACCAGAGTTTTGTTGTTCAGGGACAAAACATAAAGTCTGAAAACAAGCTTAAAGCAGGAGCAGAACCGAATCTTCAGATTTTATTGATGCTGGATTCAAATGATCATAGTATTCAAACTCTACAGTTTAACAAGACTCAAAGTTTAATTTTCAAGACTTTGAGAAGGAATGTGGAATGACGAATTTCAAAGGGCAATGCAAGTGCAATTCAAAAGGAATTTATTAGTAGAAGGCAATGGAAACAAGTAATACTGAAAGAGGGTCAGACAAAGATCACAGTAAACACAGAGGGCTTTAAACACATGATAGAGAGCCAACCATCACAATAAGAAACATCCAGTGCTTCAACCAGCATAGAGAGGTGTAGGGAATCCAGTTTGACTTGCTGATGTCTCATTGGTGTCAATGATGCATTGTTCTGTCATGATGGCTTTCAACATCTTAAACGTTTTTGATAATTAAGACCTGTAAAAAAAAAAGTTTAATTAAGTTTAAGACTTTTTAAGACCCAGCAGAAACCCTTTCTAAGCTAGATTGACATCTGAATTTCAAAATAAACCTAAACTACAACTTGACTTAAATGGATATCACATAACTCCTAACAATTTATTCAGGATTCTTTTGAGTATTTATGAAAAATGTGTAAGATACTAAATTAAAAAATGGTCACAGCTGTATTAATCGTTACACCCAACAACAGCACAACACTATTCCTTAAAAGACATAATCGACTGCCCTACTCCAAAGGAGGAAAATCACACTTTACCACTGCAGGTGAAGACCATGTGTGTCAGAGCCCCAAAAACAAAACCTCTTTCAATAATACCTCGTTTTAAAGTTGTTTCATGCACCTCAGACATTGTCCTGTTCTTAGCAGCCTTAAAAGTCCTTAATGATTCTTGATTTCTGTATTCCTTAAACTATAGCCTTCCTTCATGTTCAGCAGATTTTAATGAGCATAATATGCTTAGAAAACAGCGTATGCACTCTTTACAAGGAGAGATCAATATTTTCCAGACCCAAAGCTGGACGTTTTTTCTGGCAGCCAATCACAACTGCATTGTAATGTTTAAATTAATGCTAATGCAACTGGACTCAAATAAACTGTCAGAGTCTCATAACAAGATCTACTGGGAATATGAAGTTAAAATATGCTGGAAAACAAATCTGCAGAACAAAAGTGGTTCTTGGAAGAACGGGTTATTACAGACAATTAATACGCAGAAGAGGCATTTACTGGATGAAGAGCTGAGCCAAAAGCATTTATAGCAACAAATGAGCTGTGAAGAGCTGAGACAAGGAGGTGAAGGAGCAACAACTTTAGCTGAAATAAATGTGTTCACCCCCTGTTTATTGACAAACTAACTAAAGGATAAGATGCCCTTCATGCAAGCATGAAACAAACCAGGCGAAAAGCCAGAATAACAACCAAAAAAGGAATTGTACAATATCCAAACCAGTTCACATTACTCTCGTGTAGTAGCCTTACTTTTAAAGAAGAGCTAAAAAGCCTTTTGAGTCTCTAGGAAAAGCACAGGGAGGACAAACAAAAATGTAGGGTCAAGTTTGTGCTAAAACAAAAATGGACATTGGACCACAAAGAGCCCAACTTGTAAAACATACAATCCACAGACACTTTTCTGCCTCGTGACGCAAAAGCCAGCTTTCACCGAAACTCTGTGGGAATTCAAAGCAGATGCCAAGGGTTAAGGAACAGAACGCCCCAAGATCCATTATCACAGCTCATAAAGCAAAAAAATGAAGGCTCTATATACAATTATGGTTACTTTAAACTACAAGGTTTGGTTGTTTGCCTACACACAAACACATCATTGGATTACTGAAGCTGGCCATTTTCAAAAAAAAAACTCTCAAATTTTGACCCAAAATTTCATGAATGAGTTAATCGACCAATAACACAAATATCATTGTGTGACTCAACCTTTAAATAATGCAGCACTCACTTGGTATGAAGTAATTGGGTCCAGTTTTGCCAAACTTCAGTTCTTCACCAGTTCTTTGCTAGGTTGAAGGTGCTATATAACACTTTAAAGAACCCCTTAAGCTTTTTCAGTTCTTCACCAGTTCTTTGCTAGGTTGAAGGTGCTATATACCACTTTTCACTTTAAAGAACCTCTTAAGCTTTTTCGGTTCTTCAGTTCTTTGTGGTTTTTGAGGGACTGTTACAGCACTTTGTTAGCGTATAGAAACCGTTATGTCTTTTTTTAGTATTTGTGGCTCTACATACATAAGCTGGTCAGATATATCTTGCCCAAGTTTATTTATTTCATACTAAAGGTTCTAAATAGCACCTTTGAAAAGAAGTGTTAAATGCAACCAAAAAAGGTTCCCCTATAATTTCAAGCCAAAGAACCAGATTTGGTTCCATACAGAACCTTTTATAGAGTGTAGTAGCATTCAGCAGTAGCTCGGAAAAAATAAGTAAAGATAGTTAAATTAGAAAGTCGTTTTTTTCAAAACTATTAATTTAGTATTTTACACACAGTGCAGAAATTCATTAAAGAATCAGATGTACTTGTGGGAAATGGGCATCTAACATCCCCTTTAAATGTAAATAAAAAACTAGTCAGAAAATGGTGGCTTTCATCATACTTTGGCATGTCTCCTACAGCAGTGGACTCACCCAAGGATCACGGTTCAAAGGGAATGATTTTTCATGACAGAGGCAAAGGAAAGGCGAGTGGTGGGGGTCCATGCACCCCAAGCCTAATCCCTGAGAGAAAAGCCCAGCATTTAGGCCCCGGTACACTTAATCCTGAGGCCCTTTTCACAATACTCTTCTGATCTGCTTCTGCTTCCGCCCGGCCTCAAAAAATCACGAAGTGAGAGAGAGTTTATGAAGAGTTTCAACAAAACACATTAAACTGTAAATACACATTTTCAGTTGAACTTTCTTTAAATTTGACCCCCGCTGATTCTGAATGCATAAAAAAGTTATACATTTTACTTTGCCAAACATGACTTATCAGCTCCTAACAATTTTCATAGTTGAATTATTTTCTGATTATTTGTCAAACAGTAATAAACTAGGCTTTAAAAAAGCTTTTATGTAAAGCACTAACCATTGATTTCAATCATAGTAAAAACAAAATACTACGATCAGTGCTGCCACCAAATAATTTACATATCATCTTATTTTGAGGTATGTTGAGATTTGTTATTCCCAAAACACCAGCCATGGAATATAGTATTAATTTATGCCGGCAATTACCGTCAAATTGATTTGAGAAAATCTGATAAAGTTCATTCTTGTTTGGTTGCCAAATCAGACAAAGCATCCAAATGAACACATAGTTTAATTTACAAAATGAACAAAAAATAACACTGAGGCAATTACAATAAAAGCTTTTTGTATAAAAGCTGAACCCAGTCGCACTAAGGAACACAGAGAAGAAACGATCTTGCTTCTTTTTCTTTTCCTGCCAGCACAAACATGCATCTGGCGCACGTACACTGCTGGGCATTGTGAGAGTTTAGATGAAAAAGCAAGAGATAACAGAGGCTTGCGAACAGATAATGTTTATGAGAGAAGTGCTTGTTTGCCACTTGTTTACTCAGATGCACAGACCGCTGTACTATTAAAAAAATATAAACAAAATGTACTAAATACACGATTATAACAAAGATATTTTTTGTCTCAAAAGGCTACATGTACTCGCTGGTACCCCTAAAGGACTTCTGGGAAGTCACTGGGAATTTTCCATTGACTTAACATGAGGTCAAACTTTGTAGTACTGTAACTCAAACTGAGAACCTCCTCCTAACTTCACACATCAGCTTTGGTAGGTGTTAGACATGGGGAGCATTATTTTTGTCACGGATCCCTCCATAGCAACAAGACTGTTTACCATTGCAATCAATTTGGCTCATCACTATCTTAGCTAACTAAATCATATAGACATGGGAGAGGGTGGGGGAAGGGGGGTACAAGACAAGTTTGTGTACAAACTTTAGCCATAGTTATTGTTAATTTTTGTACTTACATGAAGCTTGACACACCAGTGCTCTTGCTGCCCATGGCGTTTTCACTCAACTAACACTTGTGATGATGGAAGGAACGGAGCTTTAAGAACCTATTCTTTCTTGAAAGAAGAGGTAGGGGTAAGGTCAATTTCAAACTGAACACTTAAAAAAAATTAAAATAGGGTCAATTTCTCTACTGGTGGAAGACACTCTGCTTTCTACCACGTGCAGTATGAAACAGGTGTCAGGCATACATACTGTGGCTTTTCAAACAGAGAGTTTAGGACTTGACAAGTCAAATGAACGGCTATGATGGATTTCTGCTTCTGCTCTTATGTGTAAGTTCAACCGTAATGAAATAAATTATTTTTAATTTTTTTTTTTATTTGGAAAATGTTTGCAAGGAATAATAGCTCACTGCTACACTTTTGTACATATTCATCACAGTATCCTTTTATGTTCTGCTGTAACAATCTGAGATGCCATATGACAAATCCTGGATTCATACACATACAAATTCAGCCTTACACATAGCCCTCAAGGAGCACAAAAGGCCTTAATCCAAGAATTCTGAAGAATTGATCAATGGGTTAAGTAGATCAATAATGTAGAAATTTGTGTATTTGGGTCTTGAGCTTAGAAACTGTGCTTTCTTTCTTTATCTAAAACTTTATCTATTCTGAGTCCCTAGATCCTGAGTCCTTGACTATATAGCACTATGTGGATATTTCCCCTTTAAACAATTGCTGTGGCTGTGATTGCTCTCAGTGTGCATCTGACATCTCCATTCAGTTGTGCATTATTTTTAAACCTAACAAGGTAAACATTTTGCAATCTAATACACTGATAAATACAGAATCATGACAAATGTCTCTATCAAAGAGAAGACAAGTTAACAAAAACAGCAACTGTTTAAAACACAAATAAATTTGTGTATTGACTCATTAAATGAAACCCAATTGATCACTCATTTTTGATCTTGAGTATATATACTCTTCTCACCTTTGAATAAGAAGTTTGGAAACCACTATCTCAATCTTTAATGAGTGAGAGCTAATGAAATCATTTTTTTCTGAAAGGTTCAGAACTCTGTTTCTTTTTTTTTTAATGGAAAGTAGCTGCTGTTAGTTCAATTTGTCTCTGGAAAAAAAATCATACACTAATTATATTGTAATCCTAGCGGATGAACAGCTCCAAACATTGGTGGTTTGTATGGACTCGAACATTCAGAACCATAGGTTTGTGTAGATGGATAACAATCCTCTCATTACTGGATTACATTTTAACTGCCATGTGCTGCTTTGCTTTAGTCAATCTTGGATAACTTCCTTTAATGGTGTTATGTTTAAAGATACAAAGGTAAATGAAGAATTACTGACTATATGATTTAATATGAAATTTGAAAATCTTTTCAGAAGTCTCTAAATTATAGACAGTAAAAATGAAGACTTGCTTAAACATTTGGAGGCAGACAGTGGGTATGTATTCAATTATTTATCTTTTAAAACCCAGTAGGATCTCTATGTGAAAAACAGTATAAAAACAAATGAAAGAAAACCAGAGATAATTGGCTTAAAATTCAACTAATCTATACTAGAGTAGAAAAAAGTGAGGAAAATGTGAGTGGAAGAGAGAAAAAGTTTATTATGAATATTTGTGTTAAATGTGATGGGAATTAACACCAAAAAAGATTAACACCAAACCAGCAGATATAGACATGTTTTATTTGTATTTTTTTTTAAACAAAACAATGACTAAAATAGAAGCAATCAGTTCACTTGAAATACAAAGACAGAAAATCTGTTCAATGTAGATGGGTCCGCTTAACCCTTCCATTCAATAACTCTCTGGCTTTGGATAATCTTTGATAACTTAAAAGCAAAAGTTTGGGGAAAATGTGATCTGCATCACAAGACCAAACTTTTCACAGAATAAAGTCTTAAAACTCCTTAAGTATATATACCTTAAGTATAAGACTGTAGTGTGTATTTTACATTATTTTGTAAGATAAAATATGTCTGGTGGCTGTGTGCAGCAGGAGAGCGTTTGGGATTATTACGAAGCACTGGTAACGTCTAGGTTACTTGCGTAACCCCAAGTTCCCTGAAAGAGGGAACAGAGACGTATGTTGGTGGAAAACCGACTGATTGGGAATGAATTTCCATGAGAGACTCAGCTGAACTTAAATAATGGGCAAAATCATTTGCAGGCGTAGGTGATTAGCAATCAGCCAGATTTTCCGAGGAGCCGGACCCACTTACCTCTCGGCATAGCTAAGGGATACGGAAGTACGGTCTGCAGTGAGAGGACACGCAGATCTGCTTAGCAAAGGGGCTCAAAATGTGACATTCGCAGCCAGAGAAGGGTGACGGAGAGGTCCCAAAAAAGTAGGGGGCCTAACAGGCCGGTGGTGTCTAGCACCCCTGAGAAATCTCAGTCAGTTCTTGGCAATGGATTGATTTCCGTTTGACCCAGAGAAATCGTAGAGGCATAGACCGTGAGGGACAAAGGGGACAGTACCCAATCGAACCCTTCCTGGAGGTCCACACGACTCTGATGGGGCACATCTTAAGGTCTTTCTGGTGGGGAGAACACCACTCGGTGAGTCCTCACCACAGAGGGTGGTAGAAGCTCAGGGTCCACCACGGAGAGATATGGCATACGTGTGGGGACCAGAGGTCCGGCAGTGGATGACCCTCTTTTGATGAGATAAACCCACCACAGCTAGGAGGACTGCACGTTTTGCTCATTAGGTCGTGAAAAACTGAAAGTATAATGGACCGGCTTTACTAAATGGATCAGAGGTGCAGCGGTACGGTGGCCTACTATCTGGGCTAGCAGAGGACAACTTCGGAATGCTAGGTAAGCAACCTGCTAATCACTTATTGAGACCTACTTTCTGTTCACTCCAAGTTCCAAGTTCACTCTCATGGACATTCTTTCCCAATCTGTCAGTTTTCCACCGACATACGTCTCAGGAACCGACTGAAGGGGAGCCAGTTCATATTAATTTGATAGAAAAGACTGAACAAAGCAATGCACAGCAGTATAAAAACAAACTGTACACAGAGATAAAGACAAAAAAAGGAAACACAAGAGAAAGACTTTTATTTCTGAAATAACAGAAAGACACATAAACATCTGAACAAGTCTTTGATTTTGAACGAAAGACAGGTTTAAAGGTCTCTAAGCTCGGTAGAGTAGGATTCTCTCTGCACATGTCTGGCCCACCAGATTTGCATACTGACTCACTTCCTGTTCATCCACGGGACCCTTAGTGTGTAGAGTGTAGATAGCGTAGGGCACCACTGTCCTCCTGTGGAGTACCAACACTCTTCTAATATCCTTCAATGCCTGGCCATCACCTGAACAAGAACACAAACACAATCGTATTTCTTTATTGTTCTGTGAGGCGGTAATTTCGAAAAAATTAATCACTTATTTTTTTCCAGTTTAAAAGTATGCATTTTATACAAGCTTAAGAGGAATGATGCAAAATTGTTAAGAAGCAATTAGCATCAGAATAGAGCATGACACAAGAGTGGTTTTTCACTCTTGTCCCTTTTCACTCCCAGAGAAAGATATCCCATCCCATCCCAATCCTGGACCACAATAAAAAAAAATAAACCCTATCCTGTCCCACTCCTGTAGAATTGACTCCTGGTCCCATCTCATTCCTACTCAAAATGACTCCCACTCCCATCCAACTCCAGCCAGCTTACAAAGGCCTTTAGTCTTTTGGAATGGAATTCAGTTTAGTAAAAACAGGACATTGGTCACACATGTCCATCTTAGTTGAAAGAACCGAACCTGAAGAAAATAGAGAATAGTGATGAGAAAATAATCATTTTTTTTTTCAGAGGAAATAAAACTTTACAAATTTAGCAACTATTTTTTATTTTATGTTATAAATGCTCAGAACAGTGTGTAATAACAAAAAAAGTATTTTTTTCTTTAATTTTCATCAAGTTTTTCTTTATAAACAACTATAAATGTACAGCAACAAGATTTTTTAGATTACAGAAATTAAAAGATATATGATGAAAACAAATGAAGCTATATGTTGTTGGAATAAAGAGCATGAGCAGTTTTAAAGCAATATTATAAAATTTCAATTTATATAGTCAAAAATGACACTATATATTGAAAAACATTGTTGGAAATAAACCCTGTGACACGCCCCCTGCAGTTGCTGTTTGGGTTTCACAAAACTCACAGGGGCTCTTGATGATGGTATAATCATCTTCTTTCACTATTTACAAGTGTTTTGACAATGAAATGTAACACTTTAGTGTGCCAACAACGGCGGTAGAATGCGAGCAAGAAAAGAAAAGACGCACTTGCGTGAATGTGGAAGAGGAATCACAGACACGGTAAAAAAAAACAGTACAATCTAACACTAATAAACCTATTACTACTAAGACAATGCTTATACTATTATATACGGTATAAATATTATATTTACAAAGAAATCTACGCTAAAACACAGCTAAAGTGTTGCTAAAGTGATCACAGGAAATCAATCACTCTTCTGTCACTGGCCCCACAAACCTTCTACTCCTGCCAAAAGGTCTGTTTTTCTTTGATCTTTGTCCCTGGCAACAGCTTCGGTGTTAAAGGGTTTTACAAAAATCGACGCATCTCATTTGGATTGCTTAACACAGAAAATTATAATCTATTAACGGTGTTCCTGCTCCCATTGATTTTTATTCCCATCCCATCCCAATCACTAGATTAATAAAAAAATGGTTATCCCATCCTACAGGAATCCCACGGGAATCACAAGGCCCGCAGGAAATCCAGACAAATGTCATCATCTACTTCAAAATAAAAAATGTTGGTGTTAATGAACCTCTTGAGAGGACAAAAGTGAGCATTCCTTATTATTACAAGCAGATACTTCATTATAGATCATCAGAGTTTGCAAAACAAACTCTTTGAGCAAAAGCTGAAGCTTTAATTCATACAATATGGCAACACTACAACAAAAACAATGTAATTCTCAGTAAAACTATGACAAACATTAGAGATGGTTGGGTAAACAAACACACTCAGATACAAGTAAGGGTCAGATGATGAAATGACCAAAATATTTAGCAGGTATTATGATAAAAGATTTTCTCTTCAAACTCAGGTTAGAGAAAGTTAATAATAAGTTCAACTGTGTCTCATTCGCCAAAATCATCAAACTATAATCAATCCAAAGCAAACTGAAGAGCCAGAGAGGGGTAACAATGACTCCTTCAGTAAGGAAAGACTTTGCTTGCTTCTCATTTGTTTATAGGCCTCCACTCTGGTGAGCCAATATTCAGACACACACTGAGCATTCGGTCAAGAAGCCAATACCTTTCCCAAAGGGCTGTTAAAAGAGGAACTGCTGCACAAAAAGAAAGCAGTCATTTGTACGTTTAAAAATAAAAAAAGAGCCCTTAAGGCAGCAGGAGGTGAAAACAGGCAGAATAAATGCATTTGGCTTGGATGACTGATAAATGCTACGACGTCAACTCTGATAAAGTCATGGATTGTAAAAGAACCTCTTGAACAAATCTGTTTCAAAAACTTTCCAAATTATTAGTGTTTCACATTTGAAGACGCATTTGTTTCAACAAGAAAAGTCTGTCGGATTCGGTCTTGAAATGGCCTCAATGGTTTAATCAAAGCCCAGAAGCCAAGCACTAAAGAAAAGACAATTGAAAAATTGTGACATTTAGCCACAGCCTGCTAAAAGGATGGATGCTGGAAAAGTAGCAGAAGGTGGATTTTTCTGAGGGATCTTTTGTTGAATTACACCACAGTCAACGCAAATATTGCAGGAGACCTACTGGAGCCTGCATGGATCTGAGATTCGCCCGGAAAACTGTTGTGCCAGGTTCCGGGGTCACACCTCTAGGCAAAGGATGCTCAAGGATTGGCCAGCCCAGTCACTAAATATGAACACTGTTGAGCATTTCTGGGGTCGAATAAAAGAGGAAGCATGGAACACGAAACGAAAGAATTTTGATGAACTCTGGATGGCACTCAAGACTGCTTTCTTTGATATTCCTGATGACTTCTTGTATAAATTGTATGAATCCTTTCCAAGCCACAATAATGCAGTAATCAAGTTCATGGAAGTCATACAAGATATTAAATTTGAATCTCACAGCATCACTACTTACATATATTTGACCTTTCTATTCTGGGTAAATATCTTATTTCAGTGCATTAAACGTCATTTGTGAGGGTTTTCTCTTTTCATTTGAGCTATTTGCAGCAGTAGATTAATTACGGCTAATAGCAGGTGTTTCTAAATATTGTCAAGAACTGTAATAGAATACAATTTATTTGAGTCTTAAAGAGATAAAAGGAAGCAAGTGGAACCAAGTCAAAACTTCAGCCCCACAGTGACTGATGAGTACCAATATACAGCTCTAGAAGAGTGCTGCAGTGAAAGTTATGATTGTTATTAACAGATCAGACAGCAGCTCATGAAGTGCCTCATCTGGAAGCCAGCTGACACTGAGCTTTCACAGGGGACACTGGTTAGTGTAAATTAGCCCTCGTAATTTCACACATATGGAGGGCAATTTCAGTTTCCCCTCTAGCTAGCCCACCACGCAGGCACTTTTCCAACTTGTGAGAATTTTAAGAAAAACGAAAAAGCATGATAGAGAGAATAAATAGATAAAACCGTTTGATTAGTTGATTAGTGTGAAAGAGCTTACATGCTGTTAACATTTTTGAATGCTCTTCTATGATTGTAGTGTGTTGCCCTGTTGAACCCACCATCAAGTTACAATAATGTCTAGATGTGTCAAGAATGGTTGTGCTCAGCAGTTGCATGGCATTGAAGAAAAACTATGTAAATTGAGAAAATTATGTAAAGGAAGAAACAAAAATAAATATATACTTGCTATTTAAAAACTCAAAGGATTTTAAGTATTCCTTCTCTGTGTCAAGTTTATCTCCCTTTTTGACTTCTGTTGCATCTGTTGTTTAATCATAGAGTGGGAAAGCATCCAATTCTTGTATGACTGAATTTGACCACAAATCTTGTTTTCATGTAATCTGTACTGTCTACCAATCGTTTAAATTGGTTTGAAGGTTTCATTGTCATATTTTAATAAGTTTGACATCAGTTTACTGCTTCAGAGGCTTCACAAACTCAGGAAAATCTGTCTATTCTGCCTTTGATTTTTCCTATTTTTCCTGGCAAATAATGGAGAAAGGCGAGCGACTCCAGACTGTAAGATGATAGCCATATAAAGAGGATAAATAGTGTGATTACGACCTAGAGAAAAAAAGAGAAATCTGATGGTTCTTCATTGTACATGCAATAATTCATTATAAATAAAGAGAAGAAATGTGGCTGGCTGTGGTTGGGCTAGGTCTTCTCATAAGTGTCTGAAGCTACAGCATACACCCCCAAAGCAAACACTGACTTTTATTATTTGTCCTCAAAAAAGAAGAAAAATATTCACTGGAAAACCCCTTCAGGCGTTCAAACCTCCCCTTCTATCTCAGTAAGGTACTGCCTTAATCTTCGTGTAACCTGACTATACTTAAAGGCATAGTTACTACAAAACAAAAAAATCCGCCCATTCCAGAATCTAGCATTTTTTTCCCCAAAAAGCTCATGCTGGATTCGTACCTAACATTAAAACAATGGATTAGGAAAATGCTTTCATTGACTATGTCAGGAAAGAGAACTGACAGTCATAGAAAATGAAAGCAAAGGTAAGATATCAAACAGCAATAAACAGCAGAGAATGAATGTTTTAGCCGCTCAATTAAACTCGACAATAACACTGTACAGAGCCTGACTCTTTACACTCAGAAAATATAAACATCCGCTGCATGTATAAACACACTTCTTCCCCTCCGACCCATTCTAACACCATCCATCCATTCTAAAAGACGATTAACACTCTTTCTCCATCAGCCACACCGGAGGTTCAGGGACACTCTGCTTCAGGGTCAGAGGTCAAAAATTGGACTTTCGCTAAAAAAGATAGCAAGCAGATGATTCCCAGCATGATCTTTTTTTATTTTAAGTTTGTTATATTTGCTAGTTTTTCGAATATAAACCAGATTAAAAAAAGGCATTTCAATTTAGTCATTTCATTCAGTCAACATTTTGATTAAAAAAAAAAACCTTATTAGATTTTTTTAAATAATAATGTTCAGGCAATCACAGTTTGATCTTTAAATGTCAAGTAAGAAACTTCTTGACTTATAAAGTTTATATGGCTAACCCTAAGAAGTCTCTGTATGCACCAGTGCATGTGCCAATCACATCAGCTTTTTGAATTAATTAGAAATGACATGATTTACTTCTAGTTTAATTTTGATTTCAAACATAATGTGTAGGTTTCAAACAGTTTTTTGTTTTTTAGTTTTTATATTTTTGGTTATAAACAAACATCACAAGAGTTATGACGCACAAGCTGCAAGGTAGTTCAAATTAAAATGTGAATGAATGTGAATCAAAATGAATCAAAACTGTTTGTTGTCTGAAAAAAACGACAAAATGTACTACTTGCAATTTTAATTTCTGTAATTAATTTCATGTTTTTTGTGGAATTACTGTGTAATGTAATGTGAAAAAAAATTCTAAAAAAGATGCTGGGATTGTACTACAAATGATAATAAGCATTGCCACAAAAATGTTTTAAAGGTAATTTATTAGAGCAAGTTGTAAATTAGTAAAAAAGCTCAAAATGGCCTCTGACTTCTAAGGGTTAACACCTCTCAAGCTGTTTCTTGATGATGTGATGATTTACTATACATACAATCACTATAGAAAAAAAGAATGACGTCTACACCTCAAAAACACTCAAAGCGGAAGCAGCATATCACAAAGACACTGTACTGGGATCTCATATTCACTTGAGTCAAGACTCAAGCCATGTTGAATTTTCATTATCATTAAAGCCCATGGTGAAGTTGTAATGAAATAATGATTGGGTTATATTGTGCAGTTTTTAGTCTGAGATGAAACTCCAATCATAACAAACTGGGCCATACTTTCACCAATCGCCACTAATTACCTTTTCATCATGCAAATGAGGGAACATGACTCACAAAAGGTTCTCTAAAGAACATAGATAATAACAAAGACCTTGTTAAAACTCAATATAGACTGTTACATCACTCATATATTTTTTCTTGACTAAAATGCTGAAAACATGAAATGTAAAAATAATTACACTCTGTGTTGACCAAGAGAGGCCAAATGTGCTGCAAGACATGACATGCAAAGAGAAAGCTCACAAACACACAAAAAAAGCACTTTTCAAAAGTATGAAATGATTTAAGTTCATGTATTTCTGAAAAGATGTAAGTGTTTTTTAAGTTTACATTACATCTATTATATAATTGTTGGATCAGATGCTAATTATTGAAAAACTGTAATTCTCCAATTTTATAATAAATCTCCCAATAGAATATGAATGCTATTCACATTTTATATCATAGGCTTAATCTGTTTTCAGATATTAAATCTCACTCCGTTTGAGAAGATCTTATTTCTCACCACAAGTTGGGGTTTGTTAAAGCACTCATCTTTTGTGCCTTTTTAAACAATAGCAACATTTTTATTTGTGGAACAGGTAAACCATCGAAGTGCCGACTAGAAATGTTTAAGCCTAAAGAAAATAAAAACTGAATACGACTAAAAGTGCAATCATCTAATAAACACAATTGTGTGACGTGACCTGGACCCTTTCAATCATGACAGGCTCATGAGTCCAGCTAGCTTCTCTGTCTCTCAAATGTGTCATTTCCATATAAACACTTGATAAACAAACCCAGACAAACACAACAGACTTGGAGGCAGATTGTTCTCATCAGGCCAGTAACCCCAAGATTGAAGAGTTCAAGCAGTAAGAGTAAACACTCTTTAGCCACCTCATTAAAATCGGTTTCTTCTTCTCAGACAATCATTCAATGCTCTCACTTATGTTTTCTCCAATCACAAAGCCCCGACAGAAGGTTTTTGCTCCGCTCTAAACTTGCACATTCAATTCAATCAATCACAGGGTTTGTTAGTTCAGGGCATATACATCATATCATATAGACCACCAGTACTATTACCACCGGTGAAACGAATCTAAACTGCAGCTGTGTGGTGTTTTTATCTAGTGTGTTTTCTTTTTCTGGGTGGGGGATACTCATGATATTTTGTGTTAATATTATAGGATAAAAAAAGTTTACTATGTTTAGTATAAAAGCATTAAACAGCTTTCAAAATAAAGTTTTATTTGTAACACCAACAAGTTCCCAAAGGTCCATTTTTAAGCTTATCAGTCGAATTTGGCTGCTCCTCAGCTAGTGTTAAGCCTCCTACACAGCTGTTTCTGGTTCAGTTCAGTGCTGTGTTTCATTGTGACATTGATGATTATTAGCATCTGTTTGTTATAATTACTGAATAATTTTCTTTGGATCAACCAAAAAAATTTGTTCTGAAACCAATCTGTTTTGGGGCATTTTTTTTCACATCTGCCTAAAACTTTTGCACGGTACAGTCAATGTTTGTTTATTGATCATGTGTTTTCACAGACAAATGTGCTTTTTTAAGGGACATGAATATTTAAATGGCATATTAAAATACTTCAAATGCTATTTTATAATGTGTTTGAAGCAAACATTGGGATAAAAATCTGAGCACAGTGACAAAGAAAAGTTTAAAGTTTTACTTCTCCCACATATGGTTGGGAAAGTATAATCAGTACAAACCATTTTTAGAGGAAAACGGTTCGGTTGTTCAGAAAATACTAAGATCTGTTAGTCAGACACGTTAATAAATGCATCACTCTAAACAATTAAGTGATTTCAAATAATCCAAGAAAAATGTTCCCATGTTATGCTCAAACATTTCGACATTAATGCCTGCATAATCTTTTCAGTGTTTGTACAGAGAGGTTGCAGAGTTTACAGCAGCCATTTCTACCCCAAGTTTTGGCTCCATTCTGGCTTTGACCGAATCCAAACATGGACCTTGCGAGCAGACGCCAGAGCGCTGAGTTCGAGCTTTACTGAGAAACAGGCCTGAAATAGTTTGGCTCTGTCCAGCCAAGAACAACAGCTCTTGTAGGACTGGAGGCACCACTAGAACCATTTCATGCTATGGATGCCAGGCACCACAGAGGTCAAACAAGAACAAGATCAATCTAAAACTCTGTGAGGTGTGTGGGAAACCACCAGGATTGAAATGAGCTCATTCTCACAAGTTTCTTTCTCAAAAAAGTGAAAACTGAAGATTAAAAAAACTCAATGAACTTCATGTTGTGGTTGCATCACCCCAACATAGAGCACTGATGCTTGACAATGATGTGGCAGGTTGGTAACTACTATTTCCAAACGACACAGAAGATCCATTAAACCTGACTATATTTCTCCTAAAATGCAAATATTAAAGCAAATACATATGCTCTGCATTTAATGGCATGGCACGTAATGTTTAACTAGTAACCCAAAACAAAAATATTTTAACCCTTCTCTGCATGCACCGGTGCGTGTGCCAATCACACCGGCTGTTGTTAATCAAGTTGAAATGACAGGACCCAGCTATTGTTTAATTCTGATTTAAAATATAACACGATTTACAAAATATTACATAAGTTATGACACATCATTTGCAAGGTTATTCAAATGAAAATGTGAGAAAATGCGTAATTGTCTTTCAGTTTCGTTTTACAGATCCCAAATCAGTGCCATCAGTGACATCTTATATTGAAAAGAAGGGATAACCATTGGAAGTGCAAGACCTGCGGTTTGTATTTTTCTGAGTTCTGGCAAAAAAAGCACAATGGAGCAAAAAGTGCTTGGAACAGTTTATAAGGTTTAGGGGAGGTTAGTTTTTGTTGTTGTTTTTTTTTTGCTTTTTTTGGAGGATTTTTGAATTTTTATTTTGTCTTTACTCTTTAGAATAATTTTTATTTAACACTTTAGTTCTAAAACATTAAAACTGTTCATTCTCAATTTGGCAGTAAAAAAAATTACAATTTACAACACAAAATTGTTGTGGAATTATTGTGTAATGTAATAAACAAATATTTGTTGAAAAAAATTAGCTGTTTAAAAGGCCATTTATTAGAGCAAATCATAACGTAAAAAAATGCTGAAATAGGCCCCAGACCACTAAGGGTTAAGAACGGAATAAATTGAGGGATTTTTATACTTATATACCATAAACAGCTAAGTTTGGCCTTCACACAACACACCCCATCCACCAAACCATTGGTGGAAGCTTTGAGAGTAATTAAGTCACCCTCTGCAGCCAAACAGAAACAGCATCACTTGCCTGAGCGTGGTTCACAGATTTCAGTCACTCTCTTAATCATCAATAGTGCAAAGATAATGGAACTCTCTGAAGATCTGCTAACCTTGAAGGTAATCTCCCCTTGACCCTTGCACCTCAGCCATCGCTTCATTTAACTGCCACAAGCACTGCCCAACTTAAATATTTACAAACAAAAGAAGTCTGTACTCTCACAATCACCCCACTATGTTTACAGGGCTGAAGGGGTCAACTATGATGAAAATAAAAGCGTACCAAACACTTCAATCAGAATGGGGAGGTAACAGTCAGAAACGTGACTAAGATTATGATGCATCTACTCTGTAAAGTGAGGTTTGGAAGAGCACCAAGAAGCAACATCCTGACCTCCCCAGAAGAGCCAATATGGAAGTGATCGAAAATGAAATTTGTTGACGGTCTGCTTGAGGCAGCATAGTACCAAAAGAGAGAGGCTTAGCACATAGACATTCTGTTTAATGGCCGGTACAGATAATGTTTAATATAAATATTTTTGGCAAATGTAGTAAATTTGTGTATTACTCAAAACTCTAATATACATTTAACCTTACAATTTGTGCGCTCCTACTTGACAAGCATGAGCGGACTGTTTTGGTTTTTGATTTCGTTATCTCATAATAACACTTTTTCAAATATCTCTTTAAAAAGTTGGTGATTAGGGTAATTTCCATTTGATTTGTGAGCTTTTTCAAGTACAGTGGTACCTCGAGATATAATGCTTCGAGCCTGGAATAACGCCTGGAATGGATTAATTTTGTATCTCGAGGTACCACTGTATTTAATTCTTTAGACTAGGGGGGGTTCAATGGGCGGTTTTCTGCTTTGGTTAAAAAAGAAATCTGGTAAGCATTTTGGTAAGTCTGAACCCGAGCTCAACAGTGTCTGTCTGTCGGCGACATGCTTTACATTGTTGGCAAAGATTTGGTTTAGATTGATCTATACTTCAATCACATGGTGTCCGCTTATATCGGTTGATAGCTAATGCCACCAAAGCTACCAAGTAAGACAGTTCCACCTTGCTTCTTGTGGACAGTGGATCTTTAATCTGAAATACACAAGCGCTAATGTGACCCACGAGCCGGAAAAAAATGCAATGCGTCGGTTTTCAAGAAATGCAATGAGACGGTTTTTTATCATGCAGTGCGTCAAACTGCTGTGATTGGCTTGTTTGGTCACATGTCTTCAGCTGAGAAAGGAACAAAGCGAGGAGCTGTACTCCCAGAGTGGCAGAAGTAGAAGTAAAGCCAGATTCCTTCAGACTGTCAAACTCCACAACAGATCAGCGACAAGGGATTTCACACTATATGACTTTAGACAGAATCACAGAGAACTTTGTCCGTGTTCTCAAATTGTATCTTGCAACCAAACACTCATGAAGCGCAAGAGTGGGATTAATATAAAAAAATATGAGTGTGCAAGTTTTTCTAAATAAATTCCGGGTCCAAATAAACTGGAAAGATACTCCATATGAACCTGAAGCACTGTTTACATTGTCGTATTTTCTTTTGTATCTCCTCATCCTCAACAACTTCACATTCCCCTGAATGTGGCTCTTTCATTGGCTCAGGGACGTTATTTACAGCCTGAACACATTTCACACTGCCCGATTGTGACTCACCGACAGCTCCAGATATTTAACACGGAAAATATCTCACGAAAAGTAGTTTGTTTACCAGACAACAAACAGTTTGGGTTTATATTTACAGATGAGCAAACTCTGATCCTTTTCTTCTTCTTTATAAATGCAGCTCACGTAATGTATTTGCTTCTACGCTAATGTGTGGTATGGAGTGAACAGCGGTTCACCAAAGTGCCATCTAGTGTTCAGAAGAGGGTCTGTGCACTAATTTCATATTCATATCACTGGAGTATAAATATATCCTCAACAACACCATTTATCCATCTTCTTACTTGCTGGTTTATTTTTTTCCCCACCCTGACTTTTTTTTAGCATTGATTTTTTTCTCCTACCGTCATGACCCTTTAGGGGCTCCGTACAATCTGTAAGTAAACAAAGGTAGAAATATTGATGATCCCTCAAAAGTTCACTCAGATGAAGGTTTGATGCTTAACAGTCTAATAGAATTGATAAAAAAAGAGGTGAATCAGGAAAAAGAAATGCATTATTGCCTGTCCAGTGGTGAACGTGTCTGAAGAATTCAAAAAGCAAAGCTCCCTTTATTCTCTACCGTTATCACTGAGCAGAAACATAACAGAGATCTAAAATCTGAAAAACAGAGATCTAAAATCTGATCTGAATCCTCTGCTGGGGCCTGGAGTGGCATATCCTGATTTAACCGGGTAAAATAAACACTTGCACCCCTCAGATTGCAAGAGCTGTTTACAGTAGCACAACAGCTAACCGCACGTAATAATCGAAAAACACTGCTCATACTAAAAGAATTGAAAGAGGAATTTCATCCTTAAGATCAGAGAAGTCCAGAGAAAATAATTTCAACATATGTAAATGTTTTCAGTTTGTAGTCAATAATCAATAAAATCAGAAAAATGTAAATCATTTAATGAAAAAACATTGTCTTTCATGGATTATTTAAGCAAAAAGTAAACCCTGATTTCTTCATTCTTATGGTCCATTGGCTGAATTCCTTCTCAGGATATAGACGTATCCGGATTGAACAAGAAAATTCAATCCTGTGACTGCTGTGATTATATCACCTCTTTAAGGTGCTTTTTGAGTGGTAATAAAACAAAAATAGCATCATGCAAATCTTCAGGAAATTTAAATACTTGGAATTTGTTAGTTTTAAATTGTTGAATCAGAAGAATGAACAGTCTGGCTTATATTTGAAGGCTGGATGCGTCTGTCTCATCCGTTACAAACATCTATAAAATTCAGGCCATTGGCTGAAAATGCAGAAAACAAACATTTCTACTCACCACTGACTTTCAAATTATTAATGTTCATAAACCTAATATTCATAAACAAATTCATGTCGATTTTAAGCACTAATCGATTGTTTTGAAAATTGACTTCTTTTCATACTTTGTTAAAAAAATTATATTAAAGAGTTCACCAATTTTTACCAGGTTTCATAAAATAAACATTAAAGGTTTTGCTCATGAACTGCTGAGTAAAGAACATCAGTGTGTTCCTGACCTCCATGAGAAACAAAAGTCTGCCTTATAAACATTAGGCGAAGAAAAAAAAGTATTTAATCCAATAGCACCTCCCCTTCTCTCCCCTCCTCATGACCCATGCACGGCGTCTACTTGTCGGTCCTGACATTAGGATTATTATTATCATGGTCGTCAAACCCACAGCTCTGACCCTGCTTGACTGCAGAGCAGAAAGCTGGAAGCTGTCCACGTCTGGATCCTGGCCCACTCTTTCAACACACGTTTCACAGGACCACTGCACTCCGCATCATCGAACAGATCCCTGCTCTATGAACCCGCTCACACTTTGCAAGCTAATGGTATGTTAGAAGGCAGCCTGGAAAATTGCTACAGTAATTAATGAACTGACTAATGAGGTGCGTTTTTTAAAGAGTAATTTTGACGTTAAACAGACTAATATTTGCTAGAGGTGTTAAAAGAAGCTTGGCTGGGCGCTGGAACTTACAGTAGCTTGGTTTTACAAGCCAAAGTAATTCAGTGACGACCAAAACTCTTCAATCTGATTGGTCAGTCTGATCGTGAAATATCAATAAGTGCTTTTTTGTGAAATAATTTGGTTGTTCAACAGTACATAAAGAGTAATACCCATCAGAAAATGTTAGAAGATGGATTTTAAAATCAGATGTGTAACAACAATGGAGAAAACATGGTTAAGCAATATGCAATTTGATTGTAATCTACAAATTATAAACACAAATACCTTGATCTAAATGTCCTTTAAGGTAAGATATTTTTGTGAGATGTACCTGGTATTTTTTATGATGATTAAATTTAGTACTTATTGTTGTAAAAAGGAAGACATTTGTGACACTGATTTCTAATTAAAAAAAGTAATAATTTAAGCGGCACAAAACTTACCTGCATGGGCATTTTCATTGAGTCGAGAATAGGCTGAAACGTCCAGGTGAGGGATGGAGCGTTCAATGGGCACCCAAGCATAGGTTTCAGGGCACAGGAGGTCTGAAGGCTTATATTGACCCTGAGGAAAGATTAAAACAAGGTTGGGTGAATTATAACAGGCATAAAAATGATGCATGTTGCATAAAAGTGACAAGGTAATACAAGGTAAACAAGGTATTACATTAACATTTGAGGAGTTTGGTTCCAAAACGTTATAAACAGCATAAAAAAACCAAGCCAAATCTAGAGTATATTTTTCGACATTTGAAAAGCCCATAATCAATTTTCCCAAAAACCCCCATACTGTTTTATAATTTTTTTCCAAACCATGATAAAGCCAATGTAGTTTTTTCACAAAACACCATAAGTCCATTAAACCAAGAACAATGAAGGTGCTGAGGAGGTGGAAAATGGCAGTTGAAAGGAGAGACTGAGGGAAACTGTGGGACACAAGCAGCGATGGTTTGAACCAGCCACTTGATTCAATATCACTGGTTTGCACTACAGCATTAATATTAAATTTTGTGCTTAAAAAAAACACACATTTTTACTCAAATTCATGAAAATAGAGGGATGGCGTTTTGGGAAAAAAGTATGCATTTAGCTTATGCCTTATCCCCAAAAAGTGATTACATTTCATGCAATTAACACATTTTGTTAGTTCTTGCCTTCCCTGGGGTGTGAACCCACAACCTTTGGATTGTCTGCTCAATGCACCATTTAGCATTTGTGCCAAAAGAAAAGCAACATGTAAGCTTCCTTGATTCGTTCCTCGTCTTTGATACTTACAATTTCAGTTTCACTTTCTCTAAATCACTGCAAAATAGCAGAAAGTAAAGCAGGGTATTTGAGTCTCGATTGAGTCTGATAAAGGCCCCACTAAACCAAATACTTGCAACTCATTATAATCACTAATTTCTGCAGATCTCTGGGTTTGTTCGGACTGTCAAGCCATTTTGGCTGAAGGCAGAGGTGCATTGACATGCATCTACACGCTGAAGCCCACAGAGATTGTAGAGGTTAAGTCAAAGTTCCTTTAAGATGCATCATTTCACTTATCTGCCACATTCAGTCACCTTCAGGGCTGCTATTTCAAGCAAGAACAGTTCTTACAGATATGAACTGGGATTTCATGAATTAGTTTGCTCCAAATTAATATATGAAAGTGACAGTAAATAGAAAAGCATCATAAAGGTTTTTTACCTATGACCAATTCATACGGAACAGTAAACATTGCTTTTGTATTTCCGAGGTGAGGGAGTTTCTGCATTCTGCACATTGTCCAGTTCCTAAGACCAGTGTCAGTAAATATGAATCTTGTTTCTGTTCAGCGCTTTGTAAAAACAAAAAGCTTGCTTGTGAAAATCCCCTTGGTTGCCGCCAAGACTTGTCTGTCATTATCCTGCAGTGGAAAGTATTAGTCCTGTTTTTACAAGACAGACCACAGGGAACGAAGGAACGAGTAAATAAGGGGCAATGGTGAGCATTGAGAGAAAGGTTTTCACACCACTGTTCATCACTCTGTCACCAGAGGACTACATTACCAGCCCAAAAGAGTGAGGGGACTTATTCCGAGCTGTCCGATGACAAGCAAGCAAGGGTCATTGGAACTCAGAGCTTCAGAGCAACAAAAGAGCATGTGTGAAAGAGCTGCAGAGAGACAAGTGCACATATGTAAAATTAAAGAAACGACGATCAAAACAAAAAAACACGTACATGAACATGCAATGGTTTGGCTTTAGAATATGAAATAAAAACAAAATGTAATTCATTTATTTTTTGGGGCTGATCCACATTCTGTAGTTTGCCCAATTTAGCTAACTTCACACCTGTTAATTCCAGTGTTTATGACAATAAACTATTATCAATTGTATCAGGCACAATTACAATCAAAACACAACCACCAACTATCAGAAGTCTGTGATCAAACTTCCTTCCTTCCTTTCTCCCTCCCTTCTTTTCATCCATCCATCCATCCATCCATCCATCCATATGTCTAGCCTAGCAAGTTCTATTGCTAAAAGTACAACTGCTAGGTTGTCACCAGCTATGCAGTAACTTCAGTGCCGGAGTATAAAACTGTCTTAACTCTTCAGGCAATATTCTTTAAAAAAATATTTCAAAATACAAGTAATGTACAATGTGCAAGTGGACAGTGTAAGGTGAAAATACAGGTGATCCTGCAAATTAATGGATGGAGATTATTACGATGCCTGCTTATATTTTGGAGGAACATCTTTTAATAAAATTTTTTGTTTTATCTGAATGTAATGAGAGGTGAATTGAGCACAAATGATGTATTTTTGAACCATATCGCTACTATATCTCATCTGAATCACTTCTGTTTGTGGTGTGTTGTATGATCACATACTGATCAACATTCCAAAAAACAGAAACCCAATCATAACGGCAGAGGTGCAGTTAACCTGTTTTTTTTTTCCAATGTTAAGGTTTAGAATAAAGCGTTACAATGCATTTCAGGATGAGAGGAATTATAGCTTATATAGGTACATAACAGGGCTGTGCAACTATTCCCACTCGCAAAAAAATTGCAATTTAAACTCCGCATAAGGCTGACATTTTATCGGTTAATCTTTTAAGATTATACATCAAAATATGTTCTTGTACGAAGGATTTTAATTTGTAAACCAACCAGAGAGAATGCAGTGCACCAGCCATTTACAGCTAAGCTGAGCGAGAGAAAGATCTAAAACAATCAGAGCTCACCTTGCGCACAACAAATCTTTGTATTCCTGCCACCAACTCACCTTCAGAGAGAGTGATTAGTTCTGGGAGAAATGTGGCGACATGCCAGCGCTCATGCTTAAAACCAGAAATGGTGAACATGCTGTCTTTTCTTGCAAAATACATTTGAGTGATTTACATTAGTTTTAATTTATTGTTATGACAGGAATTCTGGTTTGTTAATCTTTATTTTGTTTCATGTTGTCTGTTTTTATGACAATTTTACTAGAGTTTTGTTATATAATTGTGAAATGTTTTGTTATGGACGTCTTGTGCACTGAATACATTTAGTATGTATGTATGTAGCTTGTTTAATAGAGCAAAAACAGTGGCCAAAATTGCAATATCCATTCAAAGTGTGATGATTTGGTCCATATTGCACAGCCCTAGTACAGAATATACACCTTTCAACATGAGGGATGTGCTGGAGATATGTGGATATGTTCAAGTTAAATGTCACACTCTAGAAGAATTAAACGGGCTGCTTGCATTCATGCTCTGGAAAGGAAGCTAGAGTCTGCAAAGAGATTTTATTTAGCAAGGATGCAACTTTCAGAATAGGGGCAAAACTGAGATAAGATAAACTCTCACTAAAAAAGTGCAAAAGCAAGCAAACAGGCATGTCTACAACTTTAAACAATGGCAACGTTTTATTTGATTACATTTGACTTACAAAATATATTTGAATTTGTATGAATGAATGAATGAATGAATATATTTGAATAATAACAAAAAAAGGTTAACGTAGCACTCAAAAGGTAAATAGATTCAAATTGAATTCAAATTGAATTTAAATAACAGCTAAACAACTATATTATTTATCAGTTAAGCCCATATCAAAACAACAGATTGGTGTCTTATATAACCAAGCAATAGAAAAACCTGCTTTAAATGTTGTGGGACGAGTGTGGGATGAGGGGCTGATGTCAGGAACTGCCCCTGGATACACTCGCTGCCATCAGCTAGCGTCTCACTGCCTGTTCCAACAGGTCTAGAGCCATTGAAAAACAAACCTCTTCCAGGAATACAAGGGTTCTCTGACTTTTCAAACAACCAGAATCACATGTTCAAAAGTCAAAATAGCTATATGTGATTGATGAGCCAGCTTCTGACCAAAGCTAAGAACTCTCTGTGTACTACAGATGTCTGTTCAGACTTATTTATTTTTTATTGGTGAGATATACCCAGCACACCAATATAGCTCCACTTTCTAAATGCATCAAATGGAATTAGTACTTGGCACTGTTTATCATGTGACTCAGAAGCTCCAGTTATACCGTATGAACCACCACCTTTCAGTGGCATCACTACGTGACCGCACTGCACATCTGATTTGGCTGTAAAAATAATCTTTGTTTGGAGGTGCTTTTGATGACATAATTTCTATTTGGATGAGCTACCTCTTTAAAGTGACTAACTGAAGCCATCTTTATCTTTTGCTGAGGCCGGATGTGGTTGAGCATTTGTTTTTTAAGAGAATTGAGCTCTGACGGCTGAAAGGATAAATTGAAATCAGTTTAATCCATGTGTTTCAGTCTACGCTTCGGACCTGCCTGTGTTTGTTTCAAAGAATGGCATGATGAACAGCACCATCCGTCTTCACGTCCTCCTGCCAACCTGTTTTCACACCACAATGAAGGCAATGTTGACAGACGCCCACACTCGCCAAGCCTCATTGACATACCATAGAGAGCAATACAGTGAGGATCAAAAAATGAAAAGAAAAGAAAAGCTGAACACTGTTTAAGAAGCTCCTTTCGTCAACTCTCATGAATGGTCAGTTGGGAAAAATACTCAATAATAAATCAATAGAATTTTTAGTGGGATGAAAAATGTGGTGGATAGAGGAGTGCATCGAATGAAATCTAGAGAAAACATGGACATGCAGGTACGATTCTTTTGGATTGGGGCAGAATAATTAATACCTTTTTGCATTTTCATGTGCGGAGATATTTTTTTCTAAAACCATGCTTGTGTGGCTGCTATTTAAAAAAAATATGAACATTTTTTTATTTAAAAAAAACACCCACATTTGAGTAAGCGTGGCCTAAAATTGTAGGTCAAATTGTTTATTTTTTTACAATTATTATAATTAAATGCAAAATTTTAACTTTTGCAACTGACTAATCCATTTATAAATTTTTAATTTGAAAATAGTTTCTATGTGGGTTTATGTAATGTAATTAACTGGATAAATACTGCACGCACAGTACAGCTTTAAAGTGCACTGTCCATAGACTTCACACTGGTATTTCATTGTTTTGTGCTTGCTTGTGTTTAACCATCCTCTCCTCTGGTGGTATGGGGGAAAACTTTGTTGATTTTGTGACTTTTGTGATTGTCACTGTTTAGGCCATGTATAACGTTGCAGCTGTGATGGTATAAGCATAGCCAAAGCTAATATTTTGTTGCAGGTGTTTTATTGATTACAAGCTATTCTCAGATTGATGCTTGCAATCTTAAAGCCTCTAGACACTAGAGGTCCACATTCAGATGACTTCTCAGCAGGGAGATCTTCGTCTAGGTTAAGGAAATATTGATGAAATGACACTCCCTACATGAAGATGGCGATTGCAGTAGACCAAATGCACACCAGGCCACACAGAGCACAGGAAAGAAAAAAACAATGACGCAGAAGAAACCAAACGACACATAGAAAAAAAATCATGGATGTTGAGCAGTTTAAACTATTGGTGGTTGATCACAGGGAGCAGTTTGACAAAAAATGAAAAGAAAAGAGAGACTCTTTTACGTCCTACTCATCAAACGTCATCAAAAGAGCCAGCTTTCATTGGCACTGTCCTTGCGTAAAATGGAGCAGATATAAAAAAAACTGACTTTTTTTTTCAGCAACACTTTCTCATTGGCACTACTCGTTCGGTCAGATATGTGATGTCCCATTGGCGCCTATGGTTCTCGATTGAGGTGCGTTCTCGTACAAAACCTCGGATCATTCGGATTGGTGTGCAGAGGCCTTTAAAATCATTTTGTATTCTTTTCCAGACGGCACTTTCAAAATGCATCACCAACCATTGATGTGAACTACTGAGGGTAAAACATGAACGCTGAACATTGTTTTATCCACTGCCTTAACTCTATATAAAGCACTTTGAAATAGCAATGTGCATGAAATGTGCTATATAAATAAACTTGCCTTGCTTTGCCTAAGATGCAACTTTTACATTTACGAGACATCAAGGTCTGGCTATCAAGGTCCCCTGACATGAACCCCATAAGGCATTTCTTGGACCAGTAGAACCAGACTGAAGAACAACATGAGGATAGTAAGGGGCATGAGAAGCGATCATTGCAGCAAATGGTGGAAACACCCAGATTAACATCGTACATTTTGGTTCTTTGGGGCCAAAACATTTTCTTAATGTTTTGAGTAATTAAGATTTAACTAATGGACATGATGTTTGTTCTCATTCATATTAGTCACTTGTGCTAAGCAATGGTGTGGTGCTATAGGCTTTAAACCTTAACAGTCACCAGCTACTTTTCACTGAGAAAACTGTTTCATGATGCGAGCATCCGGTGTCCGAAGCAGCTCTGGACCATTTAAAAGGCTAGAGTGCAAAGTGAGTTATATGGAGAAGCTTTGTTATCAATGAGGTACGATGGTTGTCGTTTTACAATGCCAATGGAAACATTACCCTTAAATCGCTACCATTTTTGTTCATTAAAAAGAACCACATGAACTTGTGAGAAATGCGCATCTGATATCCTTTAAAGTATTTATCATAACTAACAAAAAAGAATAATCAACACTAATCAAGCATTGTGTATCATAGCCATTGATCACTAATGCTTTAAATCTGATGCTCACTTGTAACAAAACTCAAAGCTAAAAAATACAGAGAAAACATTAACTGTAATATAATGTCAGTTTCTTGTCTCTTCAAAAAAGGGCTAAAGTTATTTTCTCTTCTCTGGAACACTCCAGCCCTCCAGCTGGGCTGAGCTGCAGGCTCCATTCCTCAGATTTATTAGAAAAGCAATTAATCTGGCGCATAAATCTGGACTTGACTCGAGGCAAGGAATCTGTGTGAAAGACAACACCTGAACTCTCGCTGAGGGGAGTATAGAAATCTACGTGAAACTTGCACAAATGCTAAACATTTTTATCAGTTGCTTAAACAGGTTATGTTCACAATTGTAACAATTTCCCTTTTGTAATGTGCCACTATTATGGGTTCAAATGCTCATATTGTGGTTTTAGTAGTCCACAACAAGCCGAAATGCTTAAAAGGTCAAAATCATTTTTAGCCTGTTATTATACTCTTTTATATTTATCTTATTTACCCACAACTCTAACAATTCATCCAGAGACTTTCAGCGACTTTTGTTTCCACCTCCTAGTTTTGTGTTGTGGCCATGTGTTGGAGGTAGGAAGCCCATCACCATTCCAGAACAACAGTTCATCATAATTGCTTGTGATTTCAATGAAAATGAAGTCAACATGACATCACTAAATTCAGACATGACTTCAGCCTTGGCAGAGAAAATAAAACCAACTTTTACTAATAGAGTAAAAAAAGCCTTTTTTTGACAATATTTCCAGAATCTATGAATGTTTTGAGGTAAGGTGATTAAGTTTACCAGACGCTTTTTTTGTGGGTGTGCTGCATCTATGTCATCACTGAACAGTTAAAGAATTGTTTGAGTGGTGATTCATTTCAGCAACTCAGTCAACTTTCTTTTTTTAAAGATAATAACTGGAAACACAGAGATTTTTCACATTTAAACCTCAAGCTGCTTGTTTGGATTAACTTATAATCATGTTACACATTGCATGAAAGGAATTACACATTCACAATTAAAATAGGTGCAGTTTAAATTTAGCAATTTTGAGGTTTTTTAAAAAAAGAAGAGAGAAATCCCTATGCTCATCATGGGTTTTTATCTTCGGGAAGAGCATGCGTCAAGAAGACCAAATAGAATTATGGAAATTTATTGTACATTTAAAAACACAGGTAGTCATCTGAGGTCAATATTCTTCACTATTCAGGTATTGGAGCTCGTATCATTTACTCACTATACAGAGTGTAGAACCCTGTAGAAAAGTCAGTCCCTAACAAATATTTAGAATAATTTAGGTATTCAATGTAGTATTTATCTTCTGTTCCCAGAATGAACGGAAACACATTTTAACAAGAAATTATCCTGCAATAAAATATTAAGCCTGCAATATAGCATTAATATCCTCCAAATTAACAGTTTGCTTGAAAGCCATATTAATCAGTTAATTGATAACAAAAAACACAAAAGATAAAAGAAACATAAAAGACCCTTGTAAGGAAAACCTGAACAACATACGACTTCACCAAAGGAGGAGGAATAAAGTAAACTAAAAGAACAAATGACCAGGCTTTGTTGACAAACTCACCATAGTCACATGGAAGGCTTGTGTTGTGTGACTGTGATCTGAAGTGTTCAACAATGGCCCCGCACTGAGCTCACATAGGCACGGGAATGTATAGACACGATAACACAAAACTGTAACTACAATGGAAGCCAGACGGTAAGGGACACTTGACTAAGGTGGAAGTAAATACACAGAGCTAGAAAATAAAGGCATAAAGTCCTTCTTTGGCTGTATCCACACTTCTTTGCACGTTGAACACATAAATATATATTTTTTAAAAAACTGCAACCGTCTTCATTTTTTTTACTTGTTAAATATTTCAAATTAAATCACAAAATTAACTTTGACAGCACTACATGAAATATATTTATCAAATATCTTTTAAATTGCAGAATTCCTGCTTATTTTTCTTTGCACCTTCCTCTCCAGTGTAAATCTGTGGAATCTGTCCATCATGATAAAACTGAGTGAAATCCAGATCATACCCACAAACTGACTCTTCAAGGGCACTTTGAGCCAGGCTGAGAACCTGAACTCTCCCACTGTGAGCTCAGGGGGTCTAAAACAGGGGTGGGATTTTAGCCTTCGCCATGATTTCATGCACATCTGGGGTCTATTTCCTGTGTAGAGGTCCATTTCATTTTTTTAGACACATTCATGGGCACCTAAAGGCAGAAGAGACCAAAAGCACGAAACTAGATATGTGGAAGAACTCTTGAGAGGTGTTAGACCATGCAACACAACAATACTACTGTTTTCCTCTCTGCCAGAGCTGCCAGAAACCGATCCTTTAATTCCAATGCCAGATTCTTACAGAATTTTCTCATTTGCTTCTATGGTGGCTATGAGTAGTCAAACCTCAGTCTGCGGCATCAAACCAAACCGGTTCAAAGGCATTTATATTAATGTTTAAAATTTTCTGAATGCATGTTTAATGATTCCCTCCTATCGCAAATGAAGGGGGTCAAAATTTTTGGCTGAAAAAGAAGGTATGCCTTGGTCATGAAATACCATTTCAACCTGTCTAAACATTTATCATGGTGTCCACAGTCCCTCCTGCTCCATAGACTCACGAACAATGGCTGACCAATCCCATCTGAGTTGACTGCAAACATACTCAAGAACAAGGACATGCCTATGCACGGTCAGGCACAAGAGCACACATGCTTTCACCCACTGCTATCTTATCTAGGCTTTGAGTCTCACACAAAGAGCAAACGCGGTTGCCATGTTGAGTCAACTGTTTAAATTGTAGGTTACACAAACAGTTACGAGTAGGACAGAAAGAGTTACACAATAGTCAACAGGAGGAACTGAGATCAGGTGTCAAAGCCCTGCAGCCAAAAATAAAGCAAACACAAGCATCTGATTTGGCATAAGTGCCAAAGGGGGCGATAAAGTTAATCCCTACCTTATAATTATCCAAGTCGATGCCATAAATATGTCAGTGGTGCTACCCCCAACACTTCCTCTTATATTAACAATGAGAGTGTGTCTTCCATTTTTAATGTTGTTAAATCCAGCATATCCAGGTTTGACATGCTTGCAGTTTTTAGACTGGAATTCAAATGATTTTGCTTCATTCTCAGTAGATCTAAATAGTACATATTAATTAATGATTTTAATAATTAATCCATAGATTAAAATAATTTAGATAGATTGGGTGCCAAAACCATGTAAACTGGTTTGTGGACTTCTAAATAGGTTTGAGGCATGTCTTGAAAAGTGAAGCCAAAAGTTTTTGATTGCCCCCTAGAGGCTATCTGCAGTTCTAATCTTAAACCCCACTGATTGCTTGATCTTTTGACATAAGACAAACAATACAGACTGAAACAACAGCCAGAAACACAGTTACAGATTTAAGTTACTTGCAGATATTAGACCACCCCCAGTAGCAATATACTATAGACACAGCTCCACCTTCACTCCTGACGTCATCAGCTATCTACAATCTGTTTGTTAAGATTGCCATGATGATTAAAGGGGATGCTCTGTTCCAGGATGTACTGCTACTAAACAGCTGGATTTGACACAATTCAGAAAAAATTCTGTGCAAATAGGAATGGGTCCGAGTATAGAAGAACACATCTGTTTTTCATCTATGTTTTACTAAAGACTCGCTTAAAAAGGAAGGGGAGAAAATGAGCTGCACCAAAACAGTACTGAACAAACTAGAGCAAACACGTTTATCGGTGCTATGTTGGTTGTTGTTCTACCATTAATATGTTATTTGTGCAAGAAACTCCATTAACTAATAGTGTTGCATGGCAAAAAGACATGCTTACATGCTTTGCACAGCTAAAGCTTTTTTGTCACTATGTTTCCAGTGTCTATTTACAACACATATGCTGCTTGTAAACAGAAATCTGCATTAGATATGACCCAGAAAAAAAATTTGATATTCAGTGTCAGTGTTAACTCAACCATTGTACACCCAACCATTTAACCCTGATAATAACAAATAGTGGAAAACTTTAATCTTTTAAAGATTTAAAAGTACAGAATCGTACATTAATTTGCAGCAGATCATTTTACAAAATAAAGCATCAATCGGCTTGAATCTCTGCAGAAAACTGCTGAAATAAAAGGATACAGCTAACTTTTGTAAGTGATGGGAGTTAATGTTATAAATGGTAATCACAAACAGTGTCTCTATAAAGCTATGGAGCTGAAGTTCAGAAGAAAAGGTTTCATTTTTTGTTATTTCTGCTCCTGATTTAGTACAGTTTCAGCTAAAAATTAAAAAAAAAAGGGTTGTGGTAAATGTTTAAATATGATAAATCTGCCAATAAGAGAACAGTATGTGTGCTTCAAAAGATCAACCAACACGTCTACTGAAACCAGTCATTCGAGCCAAAAATGCCAAAAAAAGTCACAACATTGGTGGTATAGTGGTTGGGTGTTGCAACCTGTACACAGTCAACCTCTCTTTTCATTCCATAAAGTTTCTTAACTGTACTGTCTAAAAGAATAAAAGCAAAGATGACATAATAAAATGCTACTTTGTTTAAAACTTGAGTCGAACCACTCCAAGAGTGTCAGCCAGGCTCAAACAAACTAGATGTGAAAGCAGCCTGTGGTTCTTCAGAAAGGAACACCAGAAGACTGGTGATCTTGAGTGTTGGTAGTTAAATGTAACCTTTGGGTCAGTTAAATAATAAGAGCATGTCTACAGAAAAGAAACCCCTCAATTTTTCCCATCCTTTTTCTTAACCTTCTCGTCTGCATCTCCACTTTCACTGGATTTCAAACACCCTGCACAGATGGCATGAGGGATCAGGTTAGAGCTGACATCAGGCAGACGTTGCTGAATGACACATGTAAACACGCACTCGCCCCAACAGCTTTATAAATGACCTGAGGAGAGGTGCTTTCTGACAGACGGGTGTAAATAAAGGTCCCCTCCCAGCTCTTACATACTAAACTATGGCATGCATTCAGAGTACCACACACACTGGCCCTCAGGAGACCGTCCAACCGCATTCACAATTCCACTATTTACTCAAACCTGCAGTTCAAACACACAGAATCTGGGCGAGTCGGTTTGCTTCACTTCACACATTACCATGGGACAGGATTTAAATAAACAGAACGTCCCGACTGCTAACGAATGCCCTTCCACAGACTCACTCACACACACATGCTCACTTGTAGTGCCCAGCCTGGTTGTGTATCAGGGGTTTGCTGGTTGACAGCTTAATGATGGGAAAATATTTTTACAAGATCACGTTTCGACAGGGCACCATTTTACAGGCACAGCCTCTAAGGTCTGGTTTTATCTCTCTATCTCTGCGGACGTTTACTGGCGAGGTGTTTAAGCGCTGTGCTCTTACAACTCTAACACTCATGTTCCTTAAGTGCTCCTAACTCCAGACATCTCTAATATGGATTACAGGATGAACCCCCCTCCAAATTTAAAATAACCTTGAAAACGCACTTCAAAAATTTAA
Organism: Danionella cerebrum; assembly: GCA_007224835.1. NCBI lineage: Eukaryota > Metazoa > Chordata > Actinopteri > Cypriniformes > Danionidae > Danionella > Danionella cerebrum. The sequence goes on from SRMA01023982.1 coordinate 129,284, forward strand.
TTAGGTCATTGATTTTTCACTCGTGCACAGGCAACGGGTCTGAATTATTCCATGTGACATTAGTAGTGCAACATTAGTATTCTTGTTGCACACATACAGCATTGCAATTGCTTCATGTTTGTGGTTAAACCAAATATTTCACATGGACTCATCTAAAGATGTGCTCATTACTTCTGCAACTTTAATATATCTGCAACGGTAGTCAATGGAATAGCCAAAACTTTAATATCTGAATATCTTCACCAAAAGAGTAAATTCAGACAGAACTTGCTTTTCAATTAATAACTAATTCTTCTTCCTATTCATGCCTCAAAATGAATTTTGAATCAATTCTCACGTTGTCACAAGCTGTGGATTCCTAATGTCATTTTAAAGCTTGAGCTATTTTTATGCTAAAACCACAAACATCTTCAAACAGAAAGAAAATAATCTACTAAATTCTGTGTTGGTTATCTTGAACAAATGAGGAGTTTGGTTCCAATGTTGTTTGATATTTTATTTTGAACCGATTCATAAAACATAAATATAATTTATATTGATGCCTAGAACTTATAGCGTTTTGTGAAAAATATGCCATTGAGTTATCTTATTTGGGGATAAAAATTACTTATTTTTAAATCTTTATAAATATATATATTTTAAATATAGATTTGAAATTTTTATGTTTGTATGACTGAGGTACTTAATGAAAGTTAGGAACAGAAAATTTAGATTTTCCTCAAACCACTTCTGTGCTAAAGAAAACACTTTTTTCTCAAATTCTTCAAAATGGAGTTTGATGGTTTGGGGGAAAAACCTTTTCAAATAAATGTATTAAAAGCACTCACGGTTATGCTTTATATATTTATCATCATCTGAATTTCCTTATTCATTTTATGATTATTTTTTATAGTTGATCTGTAGTAGGTTCTGCCAATTTTTTCTGTTGGGTCATTTTTATATAAATTTTAGATGAAAAACAAAAATAACTAAAAAGCTTTTTGCTGTCACTCTTTATAAGTTCCTTGCTACTCTTTGTCTATTTCATTAATAAATGTTACTTGCCCAAGCAAAGTTTACATTATCATGTTCCATCCCTTTGTTTGAATCACATGTATTTGGGTGTCATGAAAACAAATGAATATTGACAACCAATAACAGTGCTGTCCTACCCTGAACGATAGTGGCTAATAAATTCCAATCCTCACAACTCCCTTTTTTTGAAATATTACTAAGCAAAGAAGGGAACAAAAGTAAACATAATTTAAAAATGTATGTCTATTTTATTGACTGTCAGGGATGGTTTCAACTTGAGAGACTCCTGAGAAAGAACATGAAATAGATCATCCGTTTCTCTAGAGGAGAATCTGTTTCTTAAACAACTCTGCTTGTATTCTTTCATTAAAACTTAAATGGATCATGCTTTATTTTCACAAAATTTGTGATCGTGAGATATTTTTTTATGGACGCATACAGAAGAGAATGGAGAAGGGGTTGCATTTAGGGATAAAAATGTTTGCAAAGCACTTCTCTATATATCAAAGTGCGCAATCTGTTATAGTGACTGCAGGCCTGACTCCACAGCTCTGAAAACAAAAGCAGGACAGTTAATGGCTGGGCAAACACACACTGGGCCGCTCTGGCTATTTTCACCCTGACATCAGATCTAAACTCTCATTTTCCAGCTCTGTGACCTTCACACCTCCCTCCCTCTATCCCCTCCCCCGCTCCATCTATCCTTTCCCTCTTTCATGGCCCGAGACTAAATCATCTGACCCAACCTCTCAACTTTGACCCCGGAGGTCCCATCGCAATGTCAGCACCCCTGATCAGGGGAGGAGGGGGTGGTAACGAAACAGGGCCTCAACATAAACACATAAAACACCTAACCTCTATTATCACACTGTCAGCACACTAAATCAGCATGAATTATTCATTATTAAAGAAAATAAAAGTTCTCAGCAAAATGATACAAATCATGTTTTACGACCATCAAACCAGTGGCCACATAATGTCTTTTAATGTTTGAAACAATTTAAAGTTAATATGTTATGTGTAAATGGAGCAAACAATGTGTGCATTTTAATAATGTGTTTCCGGAGAGGAAAAAGTTTGAATCGTAATCAATCCACGTCATCGAGGCATAAAGATCTTCAACTGATGAATTCATGCCACAGTGATCCACCCCCTTCCCATTTAAAACTAAAATGTTCCTGAGAAAACAAAGGAAATTTCAAGCTGGTTACATTGACTTTTATCACCCCTGTGCAAGTTGACTGAGACCAAAGGGCTACATTTAGTCAACTCTAAACTACGGTATTATTGTTTACTGCCTCAAGGCAATACTCTGTTCTATACTCAAAAATTCGGAGGGGAACATATGATTTTTATTTCCGAGGTTATGTCCGTGTAACAAAGTCAAAAAGCTTAACACTTCAACATTACAGAGGCCTTTAGATAAGGGCCTCTAGGAGGAGTTTGTTAAAGTACAAGGCCAGAAATTGTACAAAATTTTACAAGAACATTCTAAATAACTGACTTCCTGTTGGTTTTGGAAACTTCCACCAATTCACATTTTTTGTTGGTCTTGGTCCCTTACATAATTGTTCCGAATTTCAACCATACTTCAAACACACTCTTAAATAGCAGTATGCAACTGAAGAAAACAGGATATTCCATGTTGCCACTAGGTAGCACTAAAACTTACACTGTTGGTTGCGATATAGATTTGTAATACGCATGAAAATTTGGTTCCAATCGGACATTGCATACATTGCATGGCTGAGTTATTAGCAACTTTTGTAGATTTTTTTGACGACAAAATGAGGTAAAACGTAAACTGAAACGTGTTTGGTGGCGCTATAGAGTTATTTTGCCAAACCTACACTTAGAACAGCAATCAGGCATTTATTTTCAGTAGTTCTGATGTGTGCCTGATTCTTGATGACTTTTTCGAGCATTTTTAGGCTCTCAAAATTGCATAGAAAGCCACACAAATATAATGATCTGAGCCCTTTTGTGCTCAAGCCCTAAATATTATGTTATTAAAATGTACTTTTCGTAATAAAAGCAACAGGCACAGTTTTAAAAAAAAGACATTTTCAGTTTTACCAGCTTTTGATCTCACCATTTGTAAGTTTCTAAAGGACAAAAGTGTCAACTCCATGAATAAAACCAATGTCAAAACTTTTGAGATAATGAATGGCAGGAGAAGAGAACTCCCAATTCAAACAAGCTTCACTCTGATGGTGGTCTGTATTCCACTCAATCGAAAAGCAGCTAACTGTCAGGTTGGCAGCCAATGATGATATCAGAACAAATGGAAAAATTAAGCAGAAAAGGAGACTGTTCTGGGGTTGATATGGGCCTGAAAAAGACTCTCACGGTGATTGAGACTATGATTTCTGGTAGGGTCAAATTGAGGAGGGTTGAATCCATTTTAAGACACAGGATCACATAATCTTTCCTGACACAAAATTGGTATTTACCTCACTCTACTTGTGTTTTATATCGTTACACTAAATGTTACACCAAACTGCCTGAGAATAATTATTATTTACCTATTATCTAGATTTAGTCAAATGTATTCCAGAGGTTTGAACCCTGTTCCTGGAGTGCCACTGGTGTGCAGCTTGTAGTTCCCAGCCTGCTTCAATCCACACACCAGTAGCTCCAAACAAGCCAATAAGCAATGGTTTCATTAAAGCTTAAGATAAACTGTGTAAGACTAAAAGGCCAGAGCTGGTTTGTGAACTAAAGGCAGATATTTTGGAACTTTACAAACTGGTAATCAAAGTAAAACTAGAAAAAAACAAGGGAGTGAAAGGCTGATCAAGACCTTGAGGAATCGCATTGGCGATTTACAGCAGCATGGCTTCACAACTGTACATAATATATTATGACATTTCTCTCCAATGCCAACAAGATCACACTTGCAAAAGCCTGTGAGGAAAATTTTGTAGGGGCAGTGAGACCCTGACTCTGGATTCTTTTCCCTGTCCTGACATGCACTGTAATCAGAAATCCAATCTCGAGAGTACACATCGAAAGTGTGGACCGCATCTAAGTGACTAACTGACAGCAGATCCACATCTCAGTATCACATTAATGTAAGAAAAACAAGAGAAAGAGATTACACTGCAGAAAGGAGCCCACTTCAAAGCCACTTTGAACAGGAGAAAAATAAAATGGGCAGAACGTGCCAAACTAAATGTGTAATAATTGTTTATCTTTCTCTCATAGCACTTCTTTCATTTCAAACCCTCATTTCCTGTGCATTCATTCAGTGCTTCATGCTGGCGTCATGGGCAATGACTGTAAACCTATCGACTGGTTGGTTAGTTGGCATGTGGGTTTTAAAAATATTCATTTTAAAGTTTAAAAATCTAGCAAATGTACCTAAGAAATGCTTTCAAACAGTGATTCTCAAAATCTGAAACAAACACATAGTAGTAACTAATAAAACCACAAATGTATTAAGATCATTTATTGGACAATGACTAGCACTGCCATTCCCCATTAAGTGAATTAAAGCAACAAAAAAAGGGTCTTGGATGACGGTCTGTGAAAATGAGCTTCAAGTGAATGCCATTCAAATATGATTCTAATGCACCACAGTGCTGCTACAATCACATAAAGACTCAGTAAAATTCTTTTAGGGTACTCTGTCTATGGTGTGCAGTGTGATTTTCCATTTACAGGAGTGTAAAACAAGTATTATTTGTTTCGGTTTGTGATTCTGATGGAGGAGCTAAAGGTTAAAGGGTTGCCAGAGGTTGAAAAAAATGCTCAGTTGGAAAGTAATTTAGAGTAATATAGATTATTATTATTATTTTTTTTGCTTTTGATTATTATAGCTGTTGGTAGATGGTTCTTCAACAACTACAAACTTAATTCTGAAAAGTTATCACCATTTCAGCTCATTAGCGCATCCCTACATAAACATAACCATCCACAGTACCTTTGACATTGGTTCAAGTTACCCCCCCCCCCTTCAGCACACTAGATCAGGGGCTCACTTTTTTACTCTGAGGCCCAGTTATTCTTCATTTATATACACATACACTATGGATGCATCGATAATCCATATTCACTAATAACCACAGTGTAACCAACAGTTGGCTAGCATTCAGTGTCACTTTTGATTGAGCGGATAGAGATGTTATGGCTTTTTGTTAAGTCAGAAATTACGGTAATCTTTTTCTGGAGAAAATATTTACCCAGCGATAAAAAAAATAAAAAATAACTTTTTATATTTTTAAATATTTATTTAGTCAGTAAAAAAACTTTTTAAAAAAGATTAAGTCACCACCCCACGGCCCACCAGAGGGCGTGCCACGGCCCACTACTTTGTGGTGGTCCACTTGTTGAGAATGTTTGAGTGTAAAAGTGTGTGAATAAATGTTTATCTTACTTTAAATATACGATTACAATGACATTCCTCTATAATTGAATGAAAGGATTCTTCAATTTTGTTACAGTTCAAAACAGAAATGATTACACTTTTTGAACAAAATGGTCAGTCATATTCTTTTCCATTTGTGTTCTTAATTATTAAATACTTGTGTTCTTAGATTTTGAAATGGAAACAAAACAATAATTTATTCTTTGACTTTACTAATGAATGGACACCAGCCTCAGGCAGCAAATATAAAGTTGAAAAATCCCTCCTGAATCAACTTTTAGGATGCATAAAGGCTTGGCCATAAACATTAGAGAACAAGAGTGATATTGTATGTAAGAGCAAGCAAACATATAAAAAGCAGAAAGCAAGAAGCGAAGCAAGCGAGCACTTGCTGCCACCTGCCTCTGCATTCCTCAGGATTTATACAGGAGCAGAAGAATGGGTGATCGACAAAGACGGACAGCAAACGGGAAGAGGACTCCATTATAGAGATGGAGAGATTACATCAGACAGCTTCATTGTGCACCTACAGTAACAAATGTCATCAGATAACAACTGCACTGGAAACCCATACCTAGCTTCTGTACGATGTCAAAAAAAAATAAAACGATAAGACTGATCTTGGGCTACCTTTGCTGTCTTCAAATAGGGGCTACCAACTTTTATGTCCATCTTGTATATTCTTCTATATTTTGAGTAAAATATAAAGTCTATTTTTTAAGACAATCATGAGTAAGTGTAATCATGAGTTACAATTTGTGTTAAACATCACGCATCAATGATTATTTGTTAAAAATGTCAATGTTTAATAAGGTTGGACGATTGTGTACGAGCTAACTTGGCTAACATGCTAAGCTGCTGTAATGAGTGTAGCAATTTCACCTTGTCTATGAAGAAAGTCAAAGTAAAAGCATCAAAACTACTACGGCTATGTCTTCATTGACTTTGGTTTAGCTGGATGTTGGGTCAGCGTTGCAACACGCTGTCCGAGAACATTACGCTACCCTTTTAAAAGTGGCCCTTTTGTATGAGTTCTAGCTAACTGCGAGTACTTAACTTTGTCTGCAAGCTACCGGTAATCCAAGGTTTTCCATTAAGAAAAAGTTCACTTGCTGCAAACATACAATACAGTCCCTCTGTAGCTTGTTTCCTTTGGCCTGGAGATCCGAAAGGAAGCTTTAGGAAACACCTGGTGGATGGAGAAGGGGCAGGTGTAGGGGGCATTTGAGAGGCCCACAAACCAACTCATTCCAGCCCATTAGAGCCATTCATTCATCTGAAAGTTTTTGGGCAGAGCAGACTCAGGCCCAGGAAGTCACGTCTAGAACTGGACGGTGCTGAGAGCAACAGAGCTGCTGGCACAGAGCACAAACTCCTTAAACAGCTCCAAACCCAGCTTTGTGAGAAGCCAAATAACAGTTCTTGGCCTGATTTTTTGTTTACGATCTCCTCTAGTTCCTTTTTCCAATGCAAGTACATTTTAATGTATTCTCTATAAGAAAGCCCTTTTGTTTGACTTGTTTACATTTGACTTCTTCCACACATAGTTGAGATTTCATCACAAAGCAAACAATTTTGCAAAACGTCCAAAAATAACACCCATTACAGTGGTTGGAACACTCAAGAAGCAGAAATGATACAATATGGACTCTTTTGACTTGTTTCTCCATGTTCTGAATCCAGAGATCACATTTATGAAAGAAAGACCGGAAGAGAGTTGCACATATGTCATGCTCTGGAATCCAATGAAAATGCACAAATGTTGATTGAAGTGTTGGCTTAAAAAAACATGTGTCATTATGATAATGCACAAATATAAATGAAAAATAATGTATTCAATTAGAGGTTTTTAATCTGTGGTTTTCACATGATGCCCTCACTGCTCTGTGAAATATCTATGCTGTAAGCAAGGAATGTTCTCCCCATAGGAATGTATGGGAAAGCTGATGGTACCAAACTTTTTTTCAGTCCGACATTCAAATGGCCAAAATGGGAAACTACCAAGAGATTTTGTTGAGAAAACCATTGTAAAAAAGTTAGTTTATAACCTACATCTGTGGTCGGAAGCAGTGGATTCAGGTAACTGATGCTTGTGTGCATGATAAATACTTTGGTAGGTGAGCTGATAGAACCTGTGCTTTAAAAAAAACCTTAAGCAATATTGCTATAGTATTATGTTTATACAAAAAAGCAAATATTTACAGACCCTTGCTGCAGTTTATTTAAACTATAATGCTGCTAAAAGAATGCCTGCATGTCTCATTCAGATCAGGTCTTGCAAGTAGAAAACTGTTTCAATTGCCTGTTTTTGAAACTTCATTACAAAAAACATACCTAATTTGGTCAGGCTTCAGTGGATTTTTAAGGATGGTAACCAAAAATCTTAAATACATTAAATACTCTTTTCAAAATTAACTTTTTGACAACAAAATATTATCATTTATACATGGTCCATAATTCCAGTGACAATTCCAAAGGAAATACTTACAACCATTTCATATGTTTTGAGTAATACACATTGTAATTAAAGATATACATTTAATGTATATTAACTAAATTAAAGCTAATAAGAGAATTCTGTGCACAATGTGGTCATCGTAGATGTAGCTTGTCAAAACGCATTCTGATTGGTGTGAAATGCAAAAACCAGGATTAAAAAAAAAATTATATCCATTTGCAGTGTTTTGTTCTAATTTCAGCTATTGTACAGAATCCATTTATAGCAAAGTGCACTGACAAATGCTAGAATACAATTAGGAAAGTTTTCAGCTCACTATGAACTTCCCCTTCAATAAACATTGTAAAAAGGTGGATTGTAGATGCAAGTGAGAAACAGACAACCTTCTAACCCCAGACCGATCTCTCAGGGCTCAATGGCGGGAGGAGAATGAGAGATTTCCCATCAACAGAAGAACGAAAGCTGGAATCCAACTGGGCGTCATTCACTGTTTCACATGCACAGGCAAAGAGACTTAAACAAAGACTAGAATTGAGAGAAAACTTCCAGTTTTGGGGATAAAGCCTGTTCTTAAAAGTTTCAGTTGGTGGATATGATGAGGTATATAGAGATGCTTTAAGCTCAGCACTCCATTTCAGAGATGTTCACATGTTGTTGAGAGTGTGATGGTGGAAAATAGAGTTAAATATCTGACTAAATAGAACTGGGTAAATTTGATTAATTTACAAGTAAGATTTAATCATCTGAATCTGGCGTTTTACACTAGGTGCATTTGTGTCTGGTATGGAAACGGTGGCATACTGGTATCTATTTGAAAAAATCGGAAAGCTTAAACAAACGTGAAATCTGAGAAACAGTTACCTCTGAGTTATTCATCCCTATGCAAAAGAATGGTGATGTCCTAAGAACTAGTAATGCTCACAATGGGTTATAAATATAATTTTTGGGTTAACCATCACTTAAAACGGTAAACAATGAGAATTAATCTCTGTCTGTGACGATGCAATCAGCTGAGCAGAGACATTAAGTTTACGCAGTGCTGCCTTCTTCCTCAACTCAACCGTTTCTCCAGATGTTTCTCTATGTTCCCTCGCCTTCAGCTTTTATTTACATTCTTTTTCTCCCTCATCCATCCTCAATGAATCAGCTGTTCAGTTTTCGAGCATCTCACTGGTCTCCGGCGAGAGACAGCCAGCATGCTTAACACTGCTGCACTCCTGTTCAAGCATTTACACAGATCTCCCATCGGACAACTTCCATTGACGTCCAAAGCTCTGCTCCGAATGCTTGTAACGGCAACACGCCAAAAGCAAGGCAAGATAAAAAAAAACTATAGAAATTCATTCATAAAACACAGATGAAGGTCTGGATGAAAGGTTGTCTACACCTAGAGGATAAAAGAGTTAGCTCACCCCACAATGACAATGCACTCAGAATTCAACTAAGAAATTTATAGTGCATTTAATTCTAGATAGTTTAAAACTCCTCTTCCAACCTAACCATACAGGAAAACACTAATTGACAAGGCAAATGCCCAAAAATACTCAAAAAAGTCAAATATGGGGAGAAATAGAAAGTGTAAAGAAGTGTAGACCGTCAGCTTTCAAGCCAAGAAGAAATGACGAGAGGACACAGGGAGATTTGAACTGTAAGTGACATTTTTTTAAATTAAATTAGCCATTAATGTTTTAATTCCTTTGTCTTATGCTCAGCACTTGACTTACGCTAATTTTGTGGCAGGTAGTTATTAACAATTGGAAACATTGACCAAACTCGTGACTGAGCATTTGAACAGCCCGCAACGGCTGTTGACATTACGTTAAGCCATTTCACATTAAAGTGCTGAAATAATAAAACTGATTAAAACATTTTAAACAGCCTGTATCAAATACTTTGATTACTGTTGTCCATTACTATTGGCTGCTTTTAAAACAGATTTAGTTAAGCGCAATTCCCCAATGTGAGTAATTTTTAACGTTACACCAAACTGTTAACGTTACTGAGCTTAAAAGTGTTAGTATTAGAAGTGATCACCAACGTTTTTATATGTTAAACATGGAACATACCGAACATCCAAGCTTCCCATATACACACAGCAGTCATTTTCCACATGAGTATCTCACTTATTAATGAAAATAATCTCACAAATTTGATTTGAAGTATGTTGAATTATATTTTAAGGCACTAATACCCGTTTTATAAACCTAACAAAAATAAATGTATAAAATACCCATTAATCACAGCTTTACTCTTTATCTGTGGCATTAGAATTTGCAGCGCTCAACACAAAAAATCAAATAAAGCAGGAGAACTTTATAACTTTTATCAAATGTACCTTATAGCGCATCTTGGGACAGGAATGGATGTAGAACCCTAGATAGTAGTAGGCAAGTTTTGGGGACTGCTGGTGTAACTGCCTGGTGAAGGCAATCTCCCTGCAAACAACAAAAACAGCCTTTTATAGCCTTTTATCTCCAACGGGATACAAACTGATCAGACGGGGAACTTGATTTTGATCATTAAAAAATACAAATGACAGATATTAGATAAAGAAACTACTCATTTTACATTTAATTTGATCAGGAGTTGTTATTTCTGTAATCCCTTAATTTCATTCCAAAACACATAAGTGTTTGAAATGAAAATAATACTAATTACAAAAATAACAGTAATAATACATTTTTAAAATCAGGTACATATTTTGAAACCTGCAGAAAAATGCTCAGATTAATATTCCCTTGGAACTCCAAATTATCAATAGACACAATTTATCCCAGGAAAAGGAGCAGGAGAAAAACAAGAAGGGAGAAAGCAAAAACAAGAGGGGGAAAAAGGAGGATTTATATTTCCTCCTTCTAGCAACCAATGATCACCGGCTGCTTTCTCTTCTCACTTTATTCCTTGCACAAACACGACTCACTTTGCCATAAATAAATTCTCCTCTTTTTTCCTCTTGTCGTCTACATTTTGTACACCTCATTCTCTCATTCTCTCCTAAAAAAATCAGGGGAAGAAATCTTTTAACAAAAAGCAAATGGGAGAGGAAGAGAGTGGGAAAGAGAACCCAAAGCAGAATAAAAGTAGTGGAAAAAGCGAGCAAAGGAAAAAGGGGGAAAGAGACAAACAGAGGTTTTGGGGGTCAAGCGGGCGCTGCCAGGTTCCTGGGTTCCCAGCCCCTGCTGACAAAGCCTAGCTCTTCGTGAATGAGACAAGGAAAAGAAGAGGCTCTGGAGCCCATTCACAAAAAGAGATGGAGAACGAATAAAGGGGTAGACAGAAAGAACAGATCTCCCCCTCACGCTGGCAGCAGTTTGAAGCCTCCATTATCTGCCCTTCAGCGGCCTGACACCCCTTCACAAGCCAATTATACCCCAGCACTCAAGAACTCTGCTTAATATGAGTGTCACACACTCAAACATACACATTCACACTTAATCATATACACAGGGGTTTGACAGAGAAACAGAAACACCTGGTTTAAGATTATATATAAAAACATCACAAAATAATATAATAGTGCTCATGTAAGAACAAGGGGGTAAAAATTTATAATAAAAATAAATAAAAGTAAAGTTGAAAAGTAATAATAAGGTAATACATAATTAAAGTACAGTGGTCAAACAGTAGCAATTTGTGAATTTACAAATAACACTGAACCAACTCAACAGGTTGAATGAAAGCAACATCAAAAGGGACCAAATCTTAACATATTGTTTCTTTAAACAGTGGCAGCACATTTATTTGGGGAAAAAAATCTTGATTGAAATCATGATTATTTTAAGGTAGACATATTAAAGAAGTCTTTATGGTAAATGTTGAGCCCCTTATACTAGTTCTGTGTCATTTATACATTGGATAAAGCAAAGGTTGTAAAAAATAAAACTTATTTGAACAAACTCATATTTGAGTCTCCCCAAGAAGCTTTGTTTGCTCCTTCTGTGAGGCAGATGTATTCAGTGAAAAAACAATACCATGACTGTAGAAATCTCATAAAAGTCCCTTTTCACGAGTTTACCATCTGTACTGACTAGTACTGGCGAGCTGTTCGGACGTGGATCTGGGCAGGAAGTCGATCATATAGAGTCGTTTAGAGACAAGGTAAGACATTGAGCTTAATGGATAAGGAACAGATGGCAGGTCATAATTACTCCTCTCAAAACTAGTTATATAAATGTAATTTCTCAATACTTATCTATCTTATAGTTTAAGGAGCCATTGTACATTGGTGTAGTTTTATAGAAGAAATTAAAAAAAACAAATACGATGGCTGTGAAAAGTGAAAAATTATCTAAATAAAAAATTAGCAAAGATTTAAACATTTGATTCAAGAAACTCATTCAAATGTACATTTACACATTTGCCATATGCATTTAACGTTTGATTTTTTTTGTACACCTCATGGATCTAAATACTAAAAAACAGGGTCACAGAGAGCAGGACTGACCTGAGAGCAGAGTAGGTTCCCAATGAGAGTGTAGAGAAGTCAGGGTGGTAGTAGAGATACACAGAAGACACACAGGAGGGCAGAATGTCCACGACGCCTACTGCCACAATCCTGCCATCAAGCCAGTACTGCTGATGGAACGAGCCGTATCCAGCCTCTGGACCATCAGGAGGACTTTCAGCCTGGGCATTAGGAAAGAAATTACTATTAATTATTATACAATTACAAACTCTGTATACTTCAGCAACCAGCAGAATTATAAGAGTCCCATCAACCACCAAGAACTCCCTAATAACCATGACCGAATATGAATTGATAATTAGGAAACAACACAACATTTTTGTAATGACGATGTCTAGTTTTATAAAACGTTTAATGGATGAGAGTGAAATGATGTTTTAGGTTTTTCACAAAAGTGTACTTACATTGCACACTGAGTGGGAGTCAGAGAAAATGTACAACATTTCTATTCTACTGCATAAAATAGATCCGCTTTCGTAGATGGGGCCTTTGTACCAAGAGAGAAGTTAATTGTCTTTCTAGCAAATGCGTAATCAAGCTTGGTGCCTAAGACATGAGTAAACAATATTAGATCTAAGCAGCATTCGGAATGCTCACAATTCCTGACATGCTTCAATGCATTCATCCTTAAGATAAGTTCAAAAATGTTTGTGTTTATTGTTTCTACGGTGGAGTTTACCAATGACACATCCTACGCTCAAATCTGCCCTTGTCCCCTCAAACCTTTACAAAGGTTGTGTCAGCTAGGTATCTAGATCTTTGAAGTTTACATACTCTAGCAAAATTTGTGATTTCTTGGCCATTTTTCAGACAAAACTGTTTCACTATTATTTAAATGAATAAACACAGTTGTTTGACAGTAAATGACTAACCATGAGTGGTAAAAATGCTTTTATTTATCATTTTTATTTTTAGAAAAGTGGCAGAGAAATCAGACAATTTAGTCAACTTATGAGCACTTATAACTGCACTTCAACTACATACTTTCAGTAGAATTGTTTTAAAAGGCTTTTTAATATTGAAAGTAATACTAATATTACAAATCAAATAATTGTGTAAATTCTTGTTTTACTTGACAAAGAAAATGAGCAAATCTAAAATATGGTCAAATAATCAGCAATTTAAAGGTCTCTTTTTCTATAAATGTGCTTACTTTCAAGAACAGTATGTAGTGCACTAGGTAATTGTCCTAAGCAATAGTATTGTCGAAAGAAGTGCTTAAGAGTGAAGATCGGTATTGTCTCAGCTACACAAGAGTCCTAGTGATTTTAATCCAAGAACATAAAGCAATCCTGAAGCTCTTGCTGAATAAAAATAAAAATTTAATAGGCTTTGTTTTTAATTACAAAAACTATTTTTGCACCTCCCTTCGAATAAACCCAATCAGTAGCATATTTTGTCAAAACAAGCATATCGTTTTTTTTTTTGTTGTTTTTTTTTTTTTGGTCACGGTACTCTCTGATCTCGGCTGGGTCTTGGTCTTGATACTGGACTACAAGACTAAGCAATAGGCAAAAGTATCATCAGATAGATCAATTGGAAAAGTGTAACTAACGCTCATTACAGTCTGCTGCTTGTGAAGAAACACAGTGTGTACAGTGGCTTACTAACACATACCATATGCGGGCTAAGAGCAGAGGTGTGTGTGAAGGCCCATGCCAGACACACACAACATACCAAGAACTGATTTAATAGAAAGTCTTGCATGAAAAAAATCAATCTCCACACCAAAAGCCTTTGCAGAAGAGATTTTTACTGCATTTGATTGCAGGAATAAATTAGGGGCAGCATTGAATGGAACCACACACACACCAAAAAAAAAACTACTGTTGCGTCTGAAGATAAAAGCACACATTCCTTCATGTGACATGAACACACTCAAGTCTGGAAATACGTCTGCTTCTTGGGACAGCCGTAAAACCCCAAACCGTTACCTGCTCCAGATCAAGTTTCCCAGTCAAACATGGATACTGGCTTTTTTCAATCCGGTGGATTATTGTGGAGGGCACATTTTTCTCCTACGTCCACCACTGGGACTTCAAAGGTCTTGTGGGGATGGGGTGGAGAAGGGGGAGACGCAGTCATAACCGAAATGGGATCTGGGCCCATCTGGGTCCAGTTATTCCACAGGAAGGCGGCTCGTTATCACAACACCAGGGGGGCGGCCTAGCCAATCCGCTCAACATGGAAGATTTAGATGCTGCCGAACTCACCTCAAAATTAAAATCAACACCAAACTTCACAAATGCCAATCATGAATCTACAATAGCTTCACATAGTACAGGATAGAAAGTTACAAAGAAATTGGAGAAAAGTTTTTAGTAAATTCATAAATAATACAAATGTAAATTGACTATAGTGGTTCAACTTTAATTTAATGAGCATCAACAAAAGCATATGATAGACACCAATTTACTGATCCACTGGCATTGAAAATGGATCAAATTCACAGGGTGCACAGGTGTTTTAATGCTCAATGTGTTGCAGCTTTGAAACAGTGCTCATGTACCTCAATGGCTACATACTGCACCCACGACTGCTCTTCAATCACCAAACTTTACGTGAAAGTTTAAAATGTCAATGGCATCTAGCTGCAGACTGATCACGTAAACACCAGTTTCAACACTAGCGTTAGAACTATAGGGTGGTGGACTAGACTGCATGAAGAGCCAGATAATGTGACCAACACCACTTCCGCAATATGTGCACAAAAACACAAACGGCTTTTCATTTAGATTTGAGCAGTAATTTCAGTTTGATATCTTTGTATAGAAATAGAATTAGTATTTATTAGGGTTAGGCTCACAAATTCCTGATATATAGTGTCACCATGCTACAATCTGCTGCATGGAATATCTCTATAGGATTAAAATAGTAGCAATATTATTTACGAATGCATGTTTGGTCTCCAAATGTGCATCAAGATTTGCAAACGCGTGTCTTGATCTGAAAAGACTCTAGTTTGGGAACATGTGATTTTCAGTTCACTATTGTGACTTACTGTGGCTAAGCTGAAGAGCAGTAAACCATTGAAAAAAAAAGAATAAACGTACTTGCAGCAGGATCTATGCCACAGCTTTCTTTCTTGTTTTCCCACAAATTGATTCGTGGACTGTGCGTGTACTGCACACCAAAACATATTTGCAGATCCTTCTACGCGTAAAAATCGTTTTACAGGGTGGGACTTTTCATGTTTCACTCAGTCAATTGTTAGCAGTATGAGGAGACCGCATCAAATTTTTTGCTGCCTTCAGACAGTTATTCCTGATTTCAGGACCGCTGTAACGTTTGCCTGCCCTAAATCCCTCTCTTCCTGCACTAATCCGCTCACTGCTGAAGAAGCTCATCCCCACCTTTCCACAATTGTTTACTTTAAAGTAGATGTGTTTTGATGAGTGCTTTAGCAAAATAAAGTGAATTCTATGAAACACCCATTATTTATCCGTTTAGGTGATCCCTACAAAGAATGATTTAAAAAATAGATATCATCTGCTAAGCCATCAGAACTGAACCGAAAACCATTGTTAAAAACCGAACAGTGAGTTTTGTGTACCGTTGCATCCCTAGTGTTTATAATCTGTTTTTGTTAATTGTGTGAGGCTGGGTTAATGCCCAGGACTGTGAAACGCCCATAACCTCCTTCAGATCATACCAAATATACACACTGGCAGTGTGAAGCTGGCTTCAGAGTAAAAAAAAAAAAAAAAAAAAAATTCCCCCTGGCTGGGACCACATTCCTTTCATAACCTATGTTATTTTCCCTCAGCTCGCTTGTCCAGTGGATTGACATCTTAAACTGGCTGTCAGTATAAAGTACACACAGCGGCTCAAGATGAAGGTACATTCACAGGGCCGCTCGAGGCAATGATTAAGGGCTTGCAGTGAAACTGAAAGCATTTTGCAACACATGTGCCATATCATTTCTGTCAAGAGACAGACTGGATCAAACCAGAGAGTGCAGTATTAATATCAATGTTTCATATTCAATTTAAACTGTGTGTAGCCCTGACTATGAAGATAATGGCAACATATTCCGAAAAAATAGCAAGTACATCAGTGGGTTCGATATCCATCAAACCTCAAAAGATATACGTTTAGAATAATGACAAAAATGTTAGGGTCAGCTCTTGAAGTTTTCCAACCCTTCCAACAGCCAAACATCTATAATCCACAAAGGTATAAAGATGTTAGATTGAATGTTCAACTGTGTTATGATGAAACATGGCCCCTCTTATAAGCATGGTTGTTTATGCAGTCATGGCTGAGGTATAGAAGATGGTATCACCTTGACCCTAGGATGACCTGTAGACAAGCTAATCGCTAATAGCTAATGTCAGTGCCACTGTGAAGGAAAGTAAACACAGAAATGAATCCAACAGTAAAGGCAGGGGGCCAAATTACAAGCATATGGTCCCTGTGTGGTTCTTTGTTTGACATGAACTAGCATGCTATATGCTAGCTGGCAGCAGGCTGTTTGTCAGGCGAATGGGGCAGTTAAAGTTCCATGTCCATTAACATTACACTGGTTCTTCTATGTTACTGTATCAATGACTGGGTTAATCTTGAAATAAAAGACATTGAGCAAACCAGATTCTGCTGTAAAGGAACATGAACCAAACCTATAAAGAAAGAAAACTGAATTTAACAAAAGGTTTGTATGTCCAAAGATCGTTTGGATGCTCAAAGTTGTCATATGAATCTTTACAAAGCATTGCAATACTGTGATTCAAAATATAGGTTGGGATAATTCTTATTTTACTCAAGGCACAAAAGACTTTTATTTTACCAGAGCACGATGAGATCTAAATTAGTCCCTTTAACAGTCAATGTAACAGAACTTTTAAAAGCACACTGTTCTGCGATTCTTTCTTCATGAAAAGATTATAAAACAATTCAAAACTTTTGACAGCTGGCATTCTTCCACCTCCTCAGCCCATCATCTTCTTTGCGCGAGAGAGACACACCGACATGGTTCAGATGGGGTAATTTAAAAGGGATGCCAAAATTAATATTAAAGTCACTTAGCGCTTCCAAACAGGGGATGGTTTGCAGGTTGGTTGAGCATGGGCATAGTTCCGGGGTGCCTCACCCCGCTCAGTCCAATGGTGCGTGCTTTCCAGGGCCAGAGATCTGGGATCTTGTGGTGGCTGGTCTTCTCTGTGATTCCCTGGCTTCGAGCTTGATGGGCCAGTTGTGAGTTCATATCACAGACAGAGCATGGATAAAGGCAAATTGAATGTAAATCCATCAACTATATTCATTGAATAGAAAGGTGTACTTTATGAGTACACTATTGTCGCAGTGCCATTTCAAAATCATGCCTTTTAAAATATAAGTCAGGTAAATTGTAACAGGGTGCACTTTAATATGCTTTATAGCATTACTGTGGTACTAAAAAAGGTCCTAGATATAACCTGTGCAGTCTGGTTGCTTGGGTCATGTTACAATGCTTTTCACAGGTCAAAGTTCATTGCTGGTCAACTTTCTGTTGGAGCAGGATGTCAATAAATAGCTCTGCTTTTCCTTAGTAAGATTGTCGCATACATTTGAATACAGTCATGTGAGGGAAATCTATTTGTGTGGCTGGCACATGAGACTCGGTGTACCCATCTGCTTAATAAGAAAGTGTGGTGGGAAAATTAATGTATAAATAAACCTATTTAATAAACTTAAGATGTTTGTAAATTATTTTTTGTGCTTATGCAATCATTAACGTCAATACCGACCATAGTATTAAATAAAGTCACAATGAGTAACATATTTCGCAGACACATTCTTAATTCAATTTAATTTTCAATTTCAACAAACTCTTGTTGTGTAGAGTTCAACAGACATTAAAGTAACCCATTATATGCAGCGTCCCATTTACAGACTCCTGTAGTTGCTCCTGCAGAGCATCAAATGTCATGCACTGCTCAAACACAGACCCAGGAGAAACCCCTGGAAAGCTGCAGAAGTCAAATGTTATTCGAGTCACACAGACTTTGGAAACACAGCCCTCATTAGATGCAGAACTCAATCGGTGACGGCTCATTTAAGCCCCCATGGAAACAACAGTGCTCCATTACGACTGAACATTTTTCAGAGGCGGAAGTCACGGCATGGTGTGGCACGCTCCTGTCCATGGAACAGATGTCTTCAAGCATGTGAAGTTTTAATTATAGTTTAAAGAAGTGTTTATTAATGTACTAATGATTTCATTGAGTCCTGTCCTTCAGTTAAGCGTGTGTGGTGCTGACCTGAGACAATTGAAAGCTCACTGGTATTTCTAATCAAAGGACAAAATCATTTTTTGTACATTTAACCTTTTCTGATAGAGATGTTGTTGCTATTCACTCTTGACACCATGGCCTTTTTTTCCGGACATGTAACCATTACCTTCATAGTCAGGGCTACACACAGTTGAAATTGAATATAAAACATTGCTATTACCACTGCACTCTCTGGTTTTGTCTAGTCTGTCCCTGACAGTTTTCGGTTTTACCAATCCGGAGGCTCTACTTTGAGGGTGCTTTCACATCTGTGGATTGGTTCATCTGGCCTGAACCAAGTGTCTTTGGGGTTAAAACTGATACAGTGTAGCATCAATCTGTCGTTTTGACAATAAAATGGCAGTAAAATGAGAGTTTGCTCATAGATAACCATAAGCAATTATTTACTAGATTACTAGGTTTAAACAATCTGTAGTGATTGGTATTTATAATGTTACACATATTTTCCATGCCACACTCCAACAACTATTATTATTGTACTTACGGGTCATGGTTTGGAGGAAGAGGTAGGTCCAAATAATTTTGTGGAAAAATAAACTGCAATGTAGCACTGAGTTCATTTTTGCTCATTTTTACACTCTGTTTAATATGCCTTTTATATTCATGCCCAACTGTCTTTTTTGACATTTATGTTCTGTATGCTCCTTAATTCTCTGCCAGGAACTTTGAATTACCAATGTGTATGAAACTTGCTATATAAACAAACTTGGTTTGACTAAAAGATTCATTTATTGATGACTAGTTATTAAAGTAAATAACTTGATACACAAAGCACTGTTCCTCAAACTATTATTCATTTAAGATATGTTGCACACTGCATGAAAGGTAATTATCCATTAGAGGGGTCTTAAAATATTGTTTCAATGTGTTTGAAACCACTTTTATACCAAATGACCAAAATCTGTGATTATTGGCAAAAAAAGCTTTTGAGGACCAAGTGATTTATTTACTTAGTGATTGATTTATTTAGCCCAATATGTTCATGCTTTGCAAAGTCAAAATTTAACTATATTTAGGGATATTTTTCACTGATGTGTTTGTCTTGGGGGTTCTTTAAACAACAGACATTACAAATAAAAAAAGAAAACCAATGGCATAAGTTGTGAACAAAAGCCAGTGACGTATGCTCACATGGACGAAAAAAAACAAGGGTACGGGGCAAGGGGAGGGTTCAAGGTCTATAAAATCTTAACGACTAATTACACAACAGCCTTGTTAACAAGCATTTCCCCTTAGGACAGAAGTTGAAGCTCAATAAAATGACATTTTAACCAGACTAACAAAAACAAACACAAAATGCAACACAGCCAGGCATCAGAAGAAGAGTGTCAGTGACTCAAAACACAGACACAAGAAACCGGATAAATACTACCAGCTGAATGAAGCTAAATTCAGGCTATCGGCAAACATTCATTTGTATAATTACATATACAGTATTATTGTATTTTTGTTGTTTTAAAACATTTAGGGTCTTAGTGTCACAAAGAAAAGGGACAATACTTCAAGATTTCATATAATGCTTGAATTAAATTGAAGAACATTCTTACGAGGCATTTCGAATGGTACATCTGAATGTTCAGAAGACTTACCAGTAAAGGAGAGTCACAGAGGAACCGCTTAAACTGTGAAGAAGAGAAAAAAGTTAGTTCGAGATCCTTTTAAAGTGAAATATGTGAGAAAAACAAACATTCCATTGAGCACATTTGAGATGGTCTTCATTTTGATTTGATTAAAATCTCTCTCACATAGATGTGGTTACGAATTTGTTTGATTTTCAATCAGATTTAAGATGTTAGGGAAGGGTTCTGACATGACTTTCTTTTATAAGGAATAGCAATTTAATAAGGAAGTTGAGAGCTTTATTACGGTGAATGCTTTTATCATTTTTGAACCAAGAATTAAACACAGGTTTAGCACAAAATATATGATCATATGAGCAAAAGTATGTTAAATTAACAGTAATCAAATAATATTATACCTAAGCAAACCATATGTTTGAATTTTAAATAAAAATAAAATAAAATGCTTTCCTTTATACGTTTAGATTTTATGAAAGAACGGTTCAGCTGCTTTTGAGTTATATGTAAACATCCATGAGAGTTAAATCAACTACTGACGCTCTCGACAAGGACAACACTTGTTTATTTCTCTCCAGACAGTTGTATTCAAGAAACAGACTGTCTGGAAATTGAGAGTAAGATGGGATACAGGATGGGGCTGCACCGAGACACACAGGAGTAGACCTGGCAAAAAATGACTATGATGCTGCCAGGAGTCGACAAGGGAGTCTGGGGCTAACAGCTCTGAGAGGAAAGGTAACAGAGCCATCAATGTTTCCATTAGTCTGCAATGCTGGTCTCCTGGAGCCTGGCAAAAAAGAAACTGTTCACAGAGGGAGAGTGGGAGAGAAAGAGAGACACGAAAAATCTGACTAAAGGGGAAAAAATGCCAAAAAAAATAATAAAAATACATAAAAACATTCAAAGATGAAATTAAAAGGGTCAATTAATTTAAAAATGCTAGAATTTTGGTAGAAAAGGTCTAAAATAAAATCTTTCATTCTTTTAAAAAGTCTACTGTCCCGAGATATTCAAAACGGATTTTGTGAAGTAAAATGGTGAACTCTGACCAGAAGTAGGAAGTTAAATGGCTGTGTGGGGATCGGAGCAGAACCTATAGTGAAAGCTGGGGAATGCCATTTAACAGACCATGAAATCTACCGTTTAGATCAACCTCAGCCCATCAGACATGTATTAATGCAACGTCACGCTTCATGTAACTAGATAGAATTTATAAGTATCTGAATATATTCTTAGAGAAAGAACATCAAGAGAAAATGGCAAATTTTAGAATACAATGATCTGGACCAACTGCATTTTTTATAAATCCAAATACAAACAAAATAAATCTGTGAAAATTGATTGTGTGTCTTCAAACACACAAGATTTTTATTTTACCTTTGTCTTCTTGTCATACAACAAATACAGTAATACAGGATTAAATAACAGTCTATTAGGGTACTTGTCCAGAGGGCATGAGAAGTTATTGAGAAAATGACAAAAGCACAACATATTTCTTTACAACGTATAAAAGATCCAGAGATCCACAAGTAAAGGAACAAAAGATAATAATAATTAATGAATTCTGGCTTAATTTTAATATGTAAAATGCCTTTAGAGTGTAAAAAGTAAATAAATGCATACATATTTCCGTGAATCTGTAGATGGTACAACACAAGCTGGAGAACTAAATGTTTAGCTTGCAACATTTTTCTGATCCCGGATGAAAAACTTTTTCTTCAGTGCTTGCAGAAATATTTTACGAGAGCCTCCTGTATTGTCAGGTGTGGGGCATAATTCACGTGTGTGTCTGTGGAAAGTGAATTAGGACTGGGTGGATGTAATGGGATAAAACTCTAAAGTGTTCTATTACAGTGTTGTTTTAGGCCCAGCTGCATACACGCACGCACACACACACACACACACGCACGCACGCACACACACACACACACACACACACACACACACACACACACAAACACGTTGCTCTAAGATATAAAGGCATAACTCAATTGCATGCTATAAAAGAAGCAACGTTCGCAGACTGGGATCAAATAGAGCGTCTTTATGTCTTAAAACACTTGCAGTATCACTTACAGAAAGCGATCAACACGAATCAGCTTTAAAAGAGATTGGGCTTATGTTTTTTATTTTTGAAATATGCATTTAACAGTTACATAGAGATACTTTTTTAGTACTCTGATGGTGGTTTATGTGTTTTTGAGAGATTGGGTAGGACACTTCAAGAGCTGCTGTCCTGCTGTGGTTTTTGCTATATATTAAATGTAAACGACAATTAACAAAACAGTTCATTTATGATTGCTTTAAACGTTACCTTCTGATCACTGTGTTCTTTCTTGGAGATCTATGAATATATTATGTCAGTTTCTATCATATTAGAATTATTTAGGGCAACTGGTTTAACCCTTAGAAGTACCTACATGTTTACCAATCACAGCATCCATTATGACAATAAGAATTATGCAACCAAACTATTATTTACCTTTGATTTCAATTATAACGTGTAGTATATAAAGAACATTACAAGAGTTATGATACAATATCATATAAAAAAGAGAAAAGTACAAAAATGTGCAATTTAACATTCAGTTTCATTTTACAGACAATAAATTGGTGCCATCAGTGCCATCTAGTGATGAAAAGGGACAAACATTAGAAGTGCAAGACCTGTAATATGGCTTGTATTTTTCTAAGCTCTGGCACAAAAAAAACCCCGCAAAGACACAAAAGGTGCTTAAAACAGTGTATAAGGTTTAGGAGAGACTCACCTGGTTTTTGATACAATTTTCACATTGTTTGATCTTTCACGTTGTTTATGGGGTGAATTTAAAAATGTTCATTTTGTTTCCAATTTTCATTTCATTAAAAATAAAAACTGTTCATTGTAATTGGTAACATCTTTGCAGGGAAAAAAAATCACAAAATTTACTACTCAGAATTGTAATTTTTTTGTATAATTTCAGGATTGTTGCAGAATTATTGTAGAATGTAATTTAAAAATATTTGTACAAATAAAAAAAATGTAAAAACGCCCCAGACTTCTAAGGGTTAAAGCAAAGTTTCATTAGAGAAAAAGAATGAACTTCAACTAGGCTCATAAGTACAGCTAACTTTACCTCAATCTCTTATTTGATACTATAGTTAGCTAATCAAATCAATAAATAAAGGAACATTTTGAAACGTGTCTGCCCTGATTTTAATCCTAACCTTTGGAACTGACCCTAGTTTATAATTTGACATGCCCAGAATGAAGGGAAAGAAAATGTGGCAGAATAATGGGTGAACTTTCCCGGTGAATGAGTGTTGTGTGCAGAATCCGTTTCTGGCTTGAATCACTCACTCTCTGTTAGCACAGTGTGCTGGCAGACAGACATTGATGGTGACCAGGACGTGGACCTGCTTTGTAACCCTGAGAGAGGCCCTTTGTCCCCCTTAGGCTTGGAAACTAGCTTGTCTCTCTCTCTGCAGCAAGCTAATAAAGTGCCTGCCTCATTAAATGTGGGGATTAATAAATATTTTTTTTATTATTTATTCAGTCCTGGTGCTTCACCACAACTCTTTTTACAGAAATGAATGTTTGCCCTATGTTTGTTTTAGCACTGCTTTGACAGAGCCACATTGCACACTGCATGAAAGGTCTTTTTTTTTACATGATACTACAGTATTAAAGCTATTGGAGAAACAATTTGAGTTCTACATGTGAAAATGCTATGTGTATCGAGTTATAGTCTTTATTACCAAAGAGTTGACTCTGAGATGCTGAAACGAGTTCAAACCGAATGTTTTGCTCAAAACTGTGACCTCAAAATATACTGCACCCCAAGTGAGATCCAAGTTCCTCCTGCTCTCAGTGCCAAGCTACTGGTATTGTGCAGTTTCCACAAGCACCATTACATACATTGTAGTGAAAATGTAGTCCCGCTTACAAAAATTGTCAAAATGGCAAAACATTAATGTAATTAGAGATTGACCACTGAGAGGAATCCTGCTCCAATCACATGTCATTTCTCACCAGCCCCTGAGCCCTTTTCCTCCTTGGACACAAGTTAAGATTTCTTCCCGGGGGTGTAGTGTGCGTCTATGTGTTAGTGACACAGTATCCAATAAGAGCAGACAATTTGAACTACCAATCATCACAGGTTGCTTCACAAAGTTCATTCATCACTTAGTCGTTTAAAAATCTGGTAAAAACATTTTAAAAGATAAATAAAGTGTTTTTGACCTTGGAAGACTCAAAAATCTAATTAACTTCACAATGACGATAAAGGCTCCTTGGGAACCTCTCCAGAGACCAACGGTCATTTTTCTCTTAAACTAATTTGAAATGTTTAGCCTGATTTATTTGGTTATAAATATTACATAGAAACCCAAACTGCATGAAAAAAAGAATCGATTCTATGGATCTTGTAAGAAATGGTGAGTCAGAAGATCTCCAAGATGACTTAGTGAAAGAACATTTTGAGGGGTGCTTTTGGGTTCAGTGAACCCTGATTTACTGTTCTACTGTCCACACTTTATTCTCTCCATTTTATTTTTATGCAATTGTAATAGACAATATTTTAAATTCTACTGGTCTGAGATATAACATTAAGTTGCATCACAAACAGTAAGTTACATCACAGCTAGGCTCTATAAGTCAAGGTGTTATAGATCCCGCTCCCGCTTTTCTTTTCTAAACCTTGAAACAGCTGTTTCAACTCTTTCAGACTTTCTTTTCCCCTCAATCCTTCCCTCTCCTTTGTTCTCTTTTGGATGTTTAGTATTCAAAGTGTTTTAAAGCCAAGAAAGCTGTATTTCCTATTATACCTTCTTAAACCTTGCTTCCAGCATTTTCATAATAATAGATTTTCACAATATTTCGGTAGCACAACCTGGACTCTCCATGTTAGGCTACTTCCACATGGCCATATAATTTAGTATGAGGTTAAGACTTTAAAAATAAACAAACTTTTTGTACCTGGAAAAATTATTCAATGGAATTTTCCAAAATAGTGAGTAGAGCAGTTTGTTGTGTTTGGTGGTGCTGTTTATGGGTCATATACCTCAGTCTCACCACACTCTGTTGCAGCATCACCATGAATGGTCATCTGGTAGCGGGAATAGAGCGCAAATGATTGCTCGAAAGATGCCAGGAACTCCGGGTCGTCAAAGCTGACTCGCACCAGTCTCACCTTCAGAGTGATGGAAGGATTATTAGAGGATTGGTGGATAACACAATATAATGGGTGGAAGAAAATTTAAAACTGTGGGGTATGGAAAGGTCAGAAAAAGAATTTCAAAGCATGGGGCGGGGGATAGCAGCAAGCTTGGTAGGGATGGAAATGGGAACAGAGCTAAGAGTTTATCCAACAATCACTTCATATCTCTGACCTTTTAGTTCACAGAACTCCTACAGCATTTGTAAATGTATATAAATAAACACCAGTGCACATGTACGCAGTGATCTTGCTTGATGACTTCACACTGCATATTTTCCATTGTCCCCATTCAGTTCTATTTAAAATATGCAGTTATGATAGACCAAAAACTTGTTGCATGACACTATATTGTAATATTGTATACCAGCAATGCTCTGCATCCCTTTAAAAGTCAGGAAAAGGTACTTAGGTACACTAAATCTAAAGGATGGGAAGGACAGATGGATGGTTGATGGACATAGGGTTGAAGGTGAGGCTGGTGCTCTGTGGCCACGAAGGTTTCCTCAAGGCTAAACGTACATCCGGTCATACTGATTGGGTATAACAAAACACTTCACATTAGAGGTCGACAGATTCATCGGCTGGCCAATACATCGAGCTGATATTTGCTATTTTTAATACAGCGGCATCTGCCAAGATCCCAGTTTAGTAGCGCCGATTTAAAGTCAGGCACATCTGCGCAACCACACAGGCACATCCGAACCACACAAGCTCGCGTCAGCAGTGAATTATTATACATTTAGTTTATTTAAAAACAAGCAATCTTGCTCTATAGCAACAACTTCTGTTGTGATCTGGATATGATGTGTAAACTAAAAAAATAATGAAGTGATGTGTTCTGATTAATGACTATGTTTATATGTTATGGCAATAAACCTGTTTAGCAGTGACCTTGCCTACAAAGATGTGCAGCATGAAGTGTTTTTATTTCTTTATTTTAATTAGTGGAGTATGGTCATTTGGTTTGTAACTTGAAGCAATCTGTTAACAACAAAACAAAAACAACATGTTTTTTTTTCAATTAGAGCATAGTTTTAATGTGTATTGTATTCTTGGCATTATAGACTGAAGGTAAAGGTAAACTACTGAAATGCTAACTACAAATGTTTTTTCTGTTTAATAAATGCTGTCTGATGGCTGTTGTAATTTTAATAGTTAATTTCAGTTTAATTTATTTTTACTTATAAATTTGTCCTTATTTATTTTGTGCAGTTAGAGTCACTGTTTAATAAATGATGGTGTTTGTTCAAAAGTGTTGTGCATCCATTTATTTGTGTGATATTTTCGCAGAAAACGAAAGGGAATTAATTCTGACAGCATTAAAAATAGGCGAAAAAATCTTCTGCACTTAACGCCTATCTGCATCAGCTATAGAAAACAAATATCGGTCTTTCTCTACTTCACATCAAGGGTGTACAGGGTGCTGATGATAGGATTAGTTTAAGTATATTCATGTGTTCAGAACCTCTTGATCAACACACATCAGTAAGCAACTCAATACAGAAAGAGCAAAAAATGAAAACAATAACACGGCAGTAATTCTACACGGGCAGTAAATAGTTTTCCCTGAGTGACCCGGTCTTAAAGGTTATAATTCCAACCTTTTGTCAATAGTATATACACATCCGTAACCCGAACTAGAAATTGCAACAAAGCCAAAAGCATGTTAATTGTATTAATAGCTGCACGTCACTGAAACTGACTGTAATCTATGCACGGCTGCAGCACTCCGGGGTTACCTACCCTGTTCTACAACTATATTTGTGCTTTTCTAAAGACTATAAGTAGGGCAGCATGGTGGCGCAGTGTGTAGCACTGTGGCCTTCCAGTTAGAAGTTTGGCAGTTCAAGGCTTGCCGGTGACGTTCCTGGAAGGAGTTTGCATGTTCTCCCCATGCTTGCGTGGGTTTCCTCCGGGTACTCTGGTTCCCCGCTCAATCCCAAAAACATGCGGTTAGGTGAAGTGAATAGATTAAATGAATAATCTAAATTCCCCTTCTGTGTGAGCGTGTGTTGCAATGGACTGGCGACCTGTCCAAGGTGTACCCTCGCCTCTCGTCCGAGGTGAGCTGGAGATAGGCACCAGCAGACCCCCGTGACCCAGGGGGAATGAATGAATAAAAACTATAAGTTGCTTTTTGTGCAAGTGTTCAATCTACTTGTGAGACAAACACATCTTGGATCATTTCTCGTTGTTCTTTTAAAGAAAAACATTCAATTCAGTTTATTGTGCTTTACTTTTACCTATAGTCTGTCTAAACAATTAATAAACACTCAAAATCATGCCATGTATGCATGAAAAGAGAAATGTAAATATTTTTTTCTATTTGTCACTGAGGATTTTAACTGAAAAAAAAAGTTTCATTTACAGTAAAGACGACTACTACACGGTATCTTCCCTGTAAAGGCTTCTCTATACTTAATAACACATCTATAAATCTACATATACATCATGTACATTTTAACATAGACACCTGTGGAAACACTAGTCACTGTGGAAACTGCAAATGAGAACATTCTCCTCGCTGCTTTTAAATGGCTATAAATTCTTTCGGTTTCCTTGGCTTAGCTCTAGTTCTAACTACTTCAGTCTTCGCTTGTTTTCTGTCAAAAACACAAAAAAAAGACAGCTCCGTGGTTTGCAATTTATAGAAAGATATTTGTTGGTTGATTAATGTCTTCTTTTTTGACTGAACATTTAAAGTCAATGGAGGGTGGGAAAACAACACACTTCATGGGCACCATGCCATATTTAAACATGTGGAGGGGAACAACAAATTTCTTCAAATACGCTTCGTTTTGAAGACCATCATTTCATCAAACATGCTCAGGAATGGACTTTCATAGGTTGGCTCCCTGACCCTGCTCTCAGAGGCTTTGTCAGGTGAATCCTTGTGAATGGCCATCTGGTAGAGTTTGTACACTTGATAGGAGGCATCAAAGGAAGCTTGGAACTGGGGGCTGGGTGGACTGGACCGCACTAGCCTCACCTTCAACATTAGCATTGGCAGGTTAAATTAAAAAGAGAACAGGAGTAGTTTTAACAAATAAAAAAGTGAGTCTGGAACAGTGAAACATAAAAGAGACATTTTTTTCCACAGTATCTTTGTTTGCTTGAGTGAGAATCAGCATGAGACCAAAGGAGTTGAATGAATGAGAATTTATTCAAGAGGTGAATAAATCTCAATTTATTCTCAAGATGAATTTTGGATCTTATACTCAAACCTACAAATAAGTAATAAACATTCATAATGTTTATAGCCATCTATTGCAAACACTAAAATTCCAATAAGTTTCATCTATACCATCAGTGGTGCATTTTGACCCTGGCTAAACAATGTTAAATCACCATGTTTCGGTTTCCTTGTCTCCAAGATAATGCTAAAGAAGATGAGCACACAGGACTTCCTGTCCAGATGATTAAACACAGACAAGCAGCGAATCTCTCTAAAAGTGTCTCTTTGTGTAAACTGTTAGACTGGAAACTTCCTGATTTTTTAGTGTTTCATCTGAACTGGCTTTTATTATATCAAATTAGCAGCCAAAGTCAAACACAGGAAGCTATGTAAAGCTATGAAAACAATGAGCCATTTACTATACATTTCAAAAAGAACAACCAGTGTTTAAATGAAACCAGCCGTACATGACATACAGTACAATAGCTGCAGATGATGTATAGATAACTGTGAATACAATATTTAAAACTTTTCACATGAAGAGTTGACTGGCTTTGATTTTTAGATCAGACTAATAAAAAAGTAATTTATCAGCAAAATTTTTGCAGTCAAATTAAGATCACTCAAATGACTCAATACATAAATATTTTGATCGCAAGTAGTATTTTCTAGTAGGACTGTAACAATATATTACAATACAAAATTGTCACAATACGAATCATAGAATTACTGGGATATACTATATCTCATTTGGTTCTTATTGATAGCCTTTCTAGTCACTTCTGAAACTTTTCTTAAACTGTCTTTCTGTTTTAGTTAATATTAAGAGTACATAATTGTCCTTTACTCTTAATTTAAATGATAAACTGGAGAAACATAAAATAAGAGTAATGGGGTAGTCATTCAATGAAAAAAATCTCATTGACATGAATAGGATTGTATGTGGCGATGCCAAAGCAGAATTTCCGGCATATGTGGTGCGATTCCGGATTTCACTTTGTTTATTTTTTAATGACGCAGTTGAGGCGGACTCGCATGCAGTGAATTCAGGCTTGTTCTGGAGTAGTGTGACCGGGACTTAAAAGAGAGAATTTAATGCAAACATTAGAGCTACCCCTAGTGTGTGGATGATATTAAACGCTCTAACACAAATACAACTAGACTGCAGCCTTCTTAGCTTTAAGGTATTCAAACATTTTAATTTTCAATTATTTTCTTTCACTGATTAAAAAAGAAGTTCACTGATTAAAAAATAATTATGCAAAATATTGTTATACCATCATATTGTGCACATAATATTGTGATACCCATTGTATCAGGAGCACAGTGTATTGTTACTTTCTTGATGAATTCAATAATAAGGTTAACTACTGCAAATAAACAACACAAATTTGTCTTATTTTTGTACATTCAAATAAAATAAAAGTTGTCAAGTAAAATGTGAAATCGCAAGGAATTGTATAAATCTGATATAAAGTCTAGTTGTTTCAATAGTTTTCTTTGAAAATACATTCATCTCATTCGTTCAACAATCTATTGAGACCTGTTTATACTCTTCTAACAAAACGTAGATGATCTAGATGATTAAGTGAAATGTGTAAAATTGGCCGTTGCGTTTGATTATTGAAACTGCTCTCGACACCTTACAGTGTTCCCTCAAAAACAAGCTGGCCTCAGACTTGAGTTGAGGCTGTGGCCAATCAAAATCCAATTCTCCAAAAACCATTTAATTGTCTGGCAAAGCTGTTTCTAATTAGCCGACCTCTCACAGAGGCATTTTCATTGGATGAGGTGCTCTTGGTTCACATCTTCCCCAGCAGAGCCTAACTGGGGGATTGTGCTGGAGTTGTATTTTATTTGGCTCTTGCTGAGGATTCTGTATTATTGCCTGGCTGAGTTAATGAAGGTATTTGTGACTTTTGTTTCAGACAAACACTAGTCAAGGCTTTTAATCTGCTGGTTGACTCTCTTGAGATCTGGTCTTTTGATTAAGTGTATAAGGAGTAACCAAGACAAAGAAAGTGCAGCGCTGTCAAAACAATGCTGGGATTTCAAATTGTGCAGGGGGTGAAAGAGGCCAGATGCAACAACTTCCCCCAAAAAGATTCTTGACAATGAAAGAATCAGAATGTATCACTACTGCCACCTGTGGGAGCATAAGTGATTTTGAACACTTTTCATCAAAGTTCAGATCACCGTTTTGACCCATTTTCATATTCCCAGTCTGTCAGTTTTTAAAAGTACCTTTGTATTGCTGTGCTTGTTTTTCTTTATAGACTATGTCTTTAGTTTATGTTCTTCAGTTTATTTTAATGTGCTATATAAATACACTAGCCTTGCCCTGTGTTTTCCTGCCTAGTGAAGACGGATAAGGTGTGACAAAAGTCCATTTTGAGATAATTGCTAGTTAACTTGTTCATTTCAAAAACCCCCAGATGAAGCTACACGGTCAGACAAAAATATCATGTCAGTGAAAAGCCACTGATCAGAAGTCAGTTTGTGCTGCGCCTTTTTTGAGGAGGAGATTATGGTATGCCATCAAATGAGTCTTCTCCACCTAAAATCTGAATGAAAATTGAATGAATTTATTCGACATTCATTCAAGTTTCATCTAGGTTTTGGCTCTTTCTTGGCTTCAAGAAAATTAAATTAAATAAATACTTTACACTGCAGTGTTTTATTAGAATTTAGTCAATACAACACTACAGAATTTTATTTATCAGCTATTACACATGACAGAATCTGAAAAAAAAAAATCAATCTACATTTACATAAATCTTTGACTTGTCATGGCAGTATGAGCTCTTTTTAGATGAATTTGACCATGTTAAATGTACTTTTAAATTGCTGGGCACAATGTGGTTCTCCACAAAGTCAGATAAGGACTACCGCTACTTGATGCTGGTGACTTTCCTACATGGAGGATGTTTGGTGCTTCCATTAGCCAAAATGCAAAAAGATAATCACCTAAATCTTTTTATTAAACATTACTTCACCCCAGATTCACAAATTCACAGATTTTATTATGGTAAAAGGCAAACATCCACTATAGATAAAGGACATTTCCCTCTAAATCTGTGTGAAAATAAAAACTCCCAAGTTTAAATGCACTCTTTAAACTCTTAAAGGTCCTTCACACAAACAGATAAAACCCACTCCCTGTGAGTGAGAGCCTGATTGGTGAAGAGTAAACATCTCATTAGGCTGGTTGTCCTTGAGGTTCATCTCCGAAAGGTTAATGACCTCCCAAAAAAAAACGATGCCTTCCCAAAACATTCATCTCAGGAGCGTTAAAGTAAGGTTTGGAAAGGAAATGTATGTTAGTGCTTCAAACACATCCGCTTTCATTAACCACTAGAGAGATAAGTGCTAACAAGCAAACTTCAAGGATGAACTTAACTGAGTGTATATTTCAACACAAGGGTCTGGCAAACCAATTAATCTGATGGATGGATAAACTCAAACTATTTGTTTTTGTGTGAGCACTGATGATCGAATAAAGACTAAAAGAGAAAAAGAGCTTCGACTTTAGCCTGCAAGACGCTTTTCTCATACTTTGTTTTTAACCTTGTTCGGATGACAGAGAAATGGCGGTCATCCACTTTAAGTAATTGCATGCCATATTGAAGTCAATCACATCAATCCACACAACAAGCAACTGTGGGATGAATCAGAGCCGTGTATTCCCCAGGGACGATGACGTTTGGGATATGTATAAGATGCTCTTTCATACAGACTTGCTTCGAAAGCAAAAACATTGGCTGTTTACCCATGCTGACTTCACCCAAGCAATCACAGCAAAAGCAGCAGAGGAGCATTGCACCCCAAATCACATAATCTCTAAACGGTTACTACAATAGAATTAGAGCTAAATTAGGAATGTTGGAAAAGTACATCCCATAAAGCAATTAGATTGAGGCGATTTGGCCTAAAAAAATTAAATACAAATACTTAAATACATTTTTTCACTCCTACATAAAATCAATCCGCAGGTAACAAAAAAAATGTCCAAAGCGCACTAGTTTGATGACAATAATAATTCATGATAATCGTCTATCTTATGCTTAATTGGCATTTGAACAAGAATTTCAAAATACTACAATACTTGTATTCTTTTTCGACTACCATATAGGAGCTGGTTTTAGACACAGCAGATGTCTGTGAACTGAAAAGCTAGCAACTTTAATTCAGATTTCTAGTGGTGAATTCTCTCTTGCCTTGGCTGGTTTCAATTATTTGAACACTATAATTCAAGTCTTGAATGCAGGTAAAGTCCTTACCTCTAAACGGTGCAGAGGATCATTGGATAAGGATTCCATCATGAACTCCTCCAGTGATTTGGGCTGATTGGATGAGGACTTTGATGGTGTTGTACCTGAAGAAGACTGCACTACTTCTTGTTGCTTCTGTTGCTCTTTTTGAAGTCGTCTCTCTTTCCTAATATCTTTAGCTTTCCGACATGGAGGCTTGCTGGGATCAGCTCCCTTCCCTATAAATAAAGAACAGAAGGGTATAATATAATTTACCAGCTGCTTATTTAATTTCATTACAGTACAGCGTTACATAAATGGGATGGTTTAAACTGTGGGCACATTTCTTTTAATGGTGTTTAGTGGCTGTCAATCTGTACTCTTCAGAGCGTTTTATTAATACAGGTGAAAAGAAGCAAACCTCAACCGTTCAACTCAAGGCGCAAAGAGTAAAATGTTTTAAAGAAAGACAATACAGGAATACAGGAAATCATGGATGGGGTTTTAAAGAGTATTTTATTTTAAATTGTGGAAAGAGAATGCAGAAGGGCAAAGGAAAGGCTGAGTTACCCACCTAAACAAAAGTCTGAACATTAAACACGTTTCTACTGATGTCTAACAGAGCGGAGGTTAAATCAATTACAGCTTGAGTGTATGGCACATTTGGAGGCGTTTTTCTGGGTATGAACAGATATTTCCAGAAGCAGCTTGCGGGCACTCTCACTAGCCTAGAAGCAAGAGTGTGATCCAGTGTGCTTGCTTCAGTACTTCATCTAGCTCTAGATGAGTAAAAGCAGACCTGGATCCTCCTTTTTAGATGGAAATCATTTGCGTACCACTGGCTTCATGACATCATCACAGCAGTAAAACAACATGGCCTCTGTTTACTGACTCCCATTGCCCTAGCAAGGACTGTTCAGGCCACTCGTGGCTTTAATTGAATGTGTCAATTCGGCTGTTCATTCACCCTGAAGGTAACTGGAGGAGGTGGTAATCCCAGATGGGCCAGTCAGGAAAGAGGGTCATTGCATCAGTTACTGTTTGAGAGTGTTTTCGGCAGCAGGCCTGGCAGACTGCCATCCATTTACTATTGAGAAAAGATTAGAGTACATGCAAGAGGAACAGAGGTACTGTAATACTGCGTTAACTTATTGATGTTCATTTAAGATCTATTAAAGTGAAGAATGATTAGAGGAAGCCATAGAAAGAGAATCAATGGCAACAGCCTTATATGCTATTCAATTATTTGTAAAGTAAACAGAGGGGGAGGAACTGATAACAAAAAAATTACTGACATTTTGGGCAATTATATGGACCTCTATGTGATTGGACAAAAGCAGTCAACCGAATTTTCAAACCACTTTGAAGACAACAGAACAAGGGATGCCGTGTCTCCTGTAGGTTTCTGAAGTGTTGTGTAGGAACAGACTTCAGTTTTCCCCGTGAAGTGTTCATAATCCTGATAGAAATGCAGTCTGCAAAATGGTAATATCATCTCTACAGTGGTGCTAAAAACTACTCCTTTTATGGAAACTAATGGAAACTGAGGCAAATTTCTGAATGCTAAGAGGGCAGATTATAAATGGAAAACAAAAACAGTCAATCCGCATATTCAGTAGAAAGGTTTATTTGAAACTTTAGTTTATTTGAAACTTTAAGCGAATAGTTTATTTCCTGACTTCTAAAGAACATAGTTAATTGAGAAATAATGGATTTATTTATGAATTCATTAATTAATTAAAGTAAATCAATGGATTATTCTATGATTTGGCCCCAAGAAGCTCAAGTTGTGCACCATGAGGTCCACGAGCTCAAATAAGTTTGACATCCCTGCTCAAGACGATCTGCTGCACTCAAAAGAGTGTTTTAAATGACTTTGAACATGCAATGGTTGTTACTGCTGATCTACAGGGTTTAGTAGCAATTATTTATAGGTTTTACAGAGAATGTATCACTATGGGAGGTTGAAATGTAAACAAGCACGAGTTTTAATCAAGCATGATTTAATTGAAAAGTTTTATTTTATATTGTATGGCCATCAGTTATGTTGGAAATAAATAGTTGTTATAAACATAAACTATCCCTCACTCTTTCTCCCTCATTGGACTAATGCCAGCCCTCCCAGAGTGCCGCAAGCATCCCTATGTCTACAGTTTACACACGGACATCCTGTTTGCAGCAATAAGGAAAGCAGAGCCATTTCCTGCCTGTCACTGTGCCAGCCGCTGCCAAGCATCAGCCTGTCCATTTGCCATTAAAACCATTCACCCATCTCACACATCTTCTTCAAATTCACAATGTAATGCACTCGGCTGTTTTGACACATTTTAAATACCATACTTTTCACAAAAACGATCAATTCAAATTATATGGATCAATTTAATTATTTATAAAAAGGCTTCATAGTACATTCTAGATTGTTCGTTAGGATGAAATAGAACAATAAAAAATTTCACATTTTGAATTCATTTTAAATGTATTTTATTATTTATGCTTTTTAAAATAAAAATGCACTGAACTGAAACTTGTTTTGTTTTTTTTAACTCTTAAATTTAAATGGACAATAAACACACCAAGAATATTTTTTACTTTTTAAACTAATTATAATGTTCAGAAATCTTAATTTTGAAGAAATAACCTATTCCTGAAAAGTTAATTCCGCATGGAAGTATAAATTCAAAATAAGGTGAGCAAAAATAAAGCCTGCGTGTAGTGTGGCTTTTGAATGCACTCACATCAATGAGGGTTTGGGGTGGGGGGGGGGGGATAGTAGTGTTGGTGCTCCTCTGCTGCTTTTCAGATACGAGTCAAATACATCCTAGACCCATTCTGGAAAAGGTTTACAACATGCACCTCTCAACAACAAGAAAGTAATTACTTCCTTACTTGAATTTACGAGTACATGAAACTCTAAAGAGTCTCTGTATAAGAGAAACATTACCCGGATACAACTTGTTAGTTCAGGCTATACTCTTGCATCACAAGTGAGAAGCAAGCACATTGATAACAGACTATTTACACTTTCCTCAAATAAATCAGATCTCTCCATGCTTCGCATGAAACACAGGCCCTCAGAACGCTGCTCACTGACTTCCCCTGACAAAGAACCAGAGCAATTGAGACAATTAGCTCTTTCTTAACATTCATTCTTCCCTCTTTTCCTGTTAATACTTCTAGCTGACACAGAGGAGGCAACGTTTCCGGCAAGGGTTGAAAATGCAGCATAATAGAGATGTTGAATGGCTTTCCTCCAAACTCGAGTAAACACGATTGAAGGATTAAGAGCGAGAACCAAACCAAGAGTAGATGCTGAGATTCAGACTAAAAACATGTGTTTTAAAGTAATTCCACATTTAATGCAATTCAAACATACATCTTGAAGACCAACTTTGCAATTAACGCAGGTGATTATCAATCATTTAAACAATTAATATATGAAGATGCCTAAAAGAGTTTGTTGCTGCTGTTTTCCCACCGATATTTCGATTTGCTTCTTTAGACTGCCTGGTATGCATGGATTATCTCTACTCACCAAGGTTCACCTTTGTGTTTCCACCATGAGTGGGTTTGTTTTAAACATCTGCTACATTAATCTAGTTCCACTTGTTGACAGTAAATATGACATCTGTTACACAATCTTGAGCTCTTACTGAAAAAGGAGTTCTACAAACACAGGAAAGGTCTACATTTCCTAAGGTGAAGTCACTGTTTTCTGGATATTATTGAGCTATGCAAGTGTGCACCACAACTGACCAGTCAGCAATCAACAGGATGTTGTGTCACACTTTTCTTTCCAATCTGAGAAAAAAGTGTCACCTTGGCCCAACACAGCCTGCTTTTAGATCTTCATCCTCATGGTATGAATAAAAAAAATACCACTATAGGGTACAGAACGCCGTTAAAAGCCCCCCCAAAAATGAATGGAATAGCAGCACAAAGCAGGGGTTTATGCTAAGAAGGCTAGAATGTGTATATAACTGAGCATAAACTCTTTAGAGTTCAAATGAACTCTTTAATAAAAATATTTTTAAACAAATCAATAAGTAAAATTAACCAAAATCCCCACAATTGACCAAAATGTAACAAAATTAAAGGAGAACAAAGTGTCTGGGGAAAATATAAAAGATTAATTTAGGTTATACTTCTAGCTGCTTCAAAGTCTCCCTCATTCACTGCCAAGTAGCTGGTCATAGTTTCAACATGTTTCATCTTGTACATCTCTTGACATTCCTTAATTTTCTGTTGGTGCACTTTGCGGGGTACATCCAGGACAGGTCGCTAGTCCATCACAGGGCAACACATACAATTACAGACTAAGGGGTATTTAGAGAATTCAATCAACCCGATGCAGAACTTTGCTGTGACTCAGTTGGTAGAGCATTGCGCTAACAACGCAAAAGGTCGCCATTCCATCGCAAAAATTTTAGACTTTGTAATGTAGAAACTGAACCAATACCAAAATGTAAAAAATTTAAGGATTCCAAATCTTGTGTCTGAGACATCAAGTAAAACCTGGAGGTAGTTTGCTCTTTTACCGCCCCGGTGTTCATCTTTCCATATGTTTTCCTGTTGTAAAGAAGTGTGCCAGCTCTCTTACAAACAGCCCAGAGTCAAACCGCACTGCAAGTATACCTTGCACTGTCCCCTCCGGGAGTGCATCTGTCTAAGTTTGCATGAGCACAAGTACATGAGTGTGGAGAATGTACACGTGTGTCCACGAGTCCTAAGGAAAAGGAAGATCTGCTATTTTTATGAACTGTTAAATGCTGGAGAGGGAAAATGAGTCTTCCGCAGGAACAAATCGGTCACACTTTATCTCTCCCTTGCTCATGACAGACTGTGTATATTGCTAAAGCTTTGTGTGACCCCAAGACAACCCGGACAGTGTT
Source organism: Danionella cerebrum (assembly GCA_007224835.1). Classification (NCBI taxonomy): domain Eukaryota; kingdom Metazoa; phylum Chordata; class Actinopteri; order Cypriniformes; family Danionidae; genus Danionella; species Danionella cerebrum. The sequence continues at coordinate 166,954 of SRMA01023982.1, forward strand.
ATATAGGCAAGTGTGTTCTTTTTCAGGACTCACAATTGAGCACTGAGCCTCAGTTAATTAAAACCTTCATAAAAATACAGGATTGGAAATCTTCCAGAATCTTTTACAAATATGAACACATTTAGAAAAAGCCATCATTTTTTTACATAACAAAAGTATTATGCATCTACACATGTATCTTTACTTCATTCACTTACACATAGCATATTCATTACAAAAAAAACTAAATATTCATTAATCTACAAAAGGTGTCTCTCTGTAAAGCTGCTACATAAAAGCCTTGTTAAAAAAGATACCCATATGGATTGTATACAACATAGAATGTCCATTGAATACCTTAGTCAAAACTATCACAAGGTCATGAATACATTTAAAAATTCTCTGCATATAAACACCCAAAAGATGCTGAGACCACATTTCTAATTTTTAAATGTCTGATAAATCAAATAGCAACACCTTAGTAACCACGAAAGATACTGTAGTGGGTGGCGAGAGAGAGAGAGAGAGAGAGAGAGAGAGAGAGAGAGAGAGAGAGAGAGATGGACACACTGGCACTGTTCAGGGCCATGGCTTTTATTTAAAATAGTGCACCATTAAAATAATTAAAATGGAGAGTCACTTGTCTCTCGCTGCTCGGGAATCCCGCGGGTGCCCTCACCCCGATTGGTATTGTGGCGTCTGCCCAAAAATGCATATAGAATTACCAAAACCATGCATGAACTCTACTAATATCTCTAAAGAGGAAACAACCATAAACCATGGCAGAAAGCTCCAATAAGTCAGTTTTGCATGATATGGCCCCTTTAACTACGCGTAGTAAATATTTGGTTCCACTCAAATAATAATCTTGCCAATTCATGCCGGATAAAAAAAGATAAATCATATTCTTTAATTGTTTCTCATTAACATGAATTACATCGAAAGGTAGAAGGTTTTTCACGTGAGCAGCCTCCAACATTATATTGGGCTCAAATATCCAAACAGAGCTTTGGCAGATTCTGTTGTTTATAACCCAAGCCTTAACCTCTAGTGAGAAATCACTCATTGAGTTCAGTCACAGTCAACGCTAACAACAGGCATAAGTCACACCTAAAGAAGGCCATAAAGCAAGCCGCCATAAATTTGTCACCAGCTGGTTTCCGTTTGCAGATGGAGGGAGCAAGAACGGAGAGCAAGAGTTTTCTCTTCCTTTTGGGAGCCTCTATAAATCCTTTCAATTTCCGGACTATTTTGAGGGGGTGCTCCTTCTAGGGGTTTGTATGGGACTTTTATTATGTTCATAATTCATAATCAGAGATGTAGAGCTCCGGGCCCAAGGGGACTTTATAATATGTTTGGCTAAGACATTTTAAAGCAAACTATGTTTACTTACAGTTAATAGAACAGCAACAGGGTTGTGTTGAAATTGGATTTAGCTAAAAGAACTGTATAACAGGGAAAATGCCATTTGCAGGAACTATTATACTTAAGGTTGTGTTTAAAAATACAAAACAGTTCAGGTACATGTTGATTCCTGAACCCACGCTGCCCCCTAGTGTTTCTCTGAGCAAGCTTTTTTAGTTTCTTGTCTGCCTTGCAAACCATTAACTGTTTCTTATGTAGCTCAGTTGGTTGGCATCGGTACCAACAATGCAAAAGTCATTCCTAGCCAGGGAGAGCAAGAACTGATCAAATGTGGTTCTCCAATTAAATTTAGGATTTTGTGTAAAAGCAAATAGCATATTCCATGCAGACCTAAATCGACTAGATGGTTTCTTTACATCAAACATCCCTAAAGGTGCAGTGTGTAAGAAATAAAAGACAAGAAATGATCTTTACCAAAATAAATACCATTGATGAGTCATGCTTGGTTCAACATACTTAAATCTCTGACCATGGGTAGCCCAGTCACTAAAATATATGAAGTTTAAGCAAAGAAAAAACAAATCATGATTATACCACATGAATCATATGAGCCATCACTATAATTCTGAAATACTATCAGAAACAAAACAAGGACATTCCGTATCCAACAAACTGATAAAAGCAAGAAAAAAATTCTTCATTGCCAAGTGTGTGCAAACATACACAGGAGTTTTTGTATGGTATTGGAGAGAACTCAAGTGTAGCAACGAAATGACAAAAAAAAAAAGAATTAAGGTGATGAACAGAGACTTTAACATGTGGTGGATGGAATATACTTACATTTATGTGCAAATGGCAAAAAAACAACGTTAAATCCAGCGTGTTTAATAAAACTAAGTGTGCTTAGAGTGAATCTAGTGTGGTTGATAACACTAAGTCAGGGGTGTCAAACTCAGTTCCTGGAGGACCACAGCCCTGAACAGTTTAGCTCCAACCTCAACCAAACAGCAGCTCGGTAGGTCTTTCAGGCTGTTTGAAAGCTTCAGATGTGGGTCTCTCTGAGCAGGGCTGGAAGTAAACTCTGTAGGGCTCAGGCGCTCCAGGAATGGATCCAGACACCTGTGCACTAAGTGAATTGACTGACCCGAATTTTTGGTGCCAAGTTTTGTGCGACAACACATCTCAATCAAAAAGCATGGGCGCCAACAGGACATCACACGTTGGACCAACAAGTGCCATATCTGTTTTTCGCAAGGAGAATGACCAATGAAAGCTTAGTTTAATGAGTGCTCAGTGGCATTCATCCCACATTTTTTTCACAAAAATTCCAAGATTCGAAAAACACCAACAGTTCTGCTCTATTATCCGCTTGTTAAGTCTGACGTCGCGCTACACTTTCGGGTCCCGGCACTCCATTCTTTTACTGCAGACAGTGCTAAAAGGGGCTGATACGCTTTAAAACACTTTAAATCAGTTTTAAACCGAGTGAAATATTTTGTATAGATTAGCAATAATGTGCTAGAACAAATGTTAGAGTCAAGGTGTCCTAAAAGAAATAACGTTTATAACGTGGAAAGTGCTGTTCTGTAGCACAAGTTAGAGAAACCCAGTGACACATTCTCAGAAGCACTCTCTCCATCTTTCTACTCTTGTGCTTGAAACCGGGTGTTTGTAATTCGTAAAATATGTTGAGAAAGACATTCTAAAATGACTAAAATCTTTCCAAATAGCAACACCTTTTTGGTTTGTTTAAACCTTAGATAAGAGATTTTCAGAGACAGACCTGGTTTGGACACAATGCATGGGATTTTCTCTGCAGGAGCAGGTGCTGTCTCTTCTCTGGGTGTAGATGGATCTGTTGAGTGGGTGTTGTTGGTTGCTGGGCTGCTGTTGATGTCCTGTACTTCACTGTGCTCAATTTTCTGAGATTCTTGAAGAAGAGGTGGAGGGGGTTGAACATCTGCTTCATGCACAGATTCCATTGGTTCCCCTACAACAAAAATTTTCCAGGTGAAATTCTGCATAATCCCTCCACTTCCTTCTACTATTGGGGTACATTTCAACTAAAACTGAAAATTCTTACTTTATAATCTGAATATTCCAGCAAATATAGCATTGAGTACATTATGAAAAGTTTTGCAAACTAGTTGCAAGATTGTTTTCAGAATCCTTAGGGGGGTAAACTGTAGTCAATCATCTTTTTGGGGCACTGCTTCTAGTGTGCCTTGACCATTTAAGTCATTTAGACCTAATATGACTAAGGTTATGTTGGCATTCTTTGGGTGTGTACAGAGGTCTCTAATGATCTACATTTGTACATAAAGTGCTGCCATCTTTAACTGTGCAATGTGCAATTTGTAAGGATATACCACTGACCTGTGAAATGCCCTGTTCTTTGAAAAAAAAAAAATAAAGTATTTAAAAAAAAGTACGGCCATCTTTTCACTCACAGTACAGTGTCTTTCCCGGATGATGCTACAATTTACTTGTGTTTTGGGGGAACCTGCTTTTCTGGTTGGCTTAATATCTTAACAAAACAGCCAAAGATTAGTCTTTTCCAACAATTCAGACTAGACTTTTTTCAAGCAATAACTAGATACAGAGAGGACTTTCACAGTAAAAACGACTTTTTTAACATGGAGCCATATTACAAATCACATAACGGGTAATTTTCAAAAAGCAATAATACTGGTATTTAAAAAACATTTTTCTAACAATTTTTAAGCATGATACATTTTTACACTTTAGATTTTTTATAGTATATAATAAAGTACAGGTTTATTTATTCTTAAGGGTTGATAACAATCAGATTGAATGAATGATGACAAAGTTTCAAGTCAACCACCACAGACGTCACAGACAAAATGGTAAAAATGGGGTGCAGCAAAGAAAGAGCGGTGGTTAAAAAATGCATTAATTTAAAACGTGAGATTGTGTGAAAAAAAAGCAAACAGGTAAATGTGAAGAATGTCTGTTTTAAAAAAATAAATATGAGAATCAGGATGGAATATGGATATGAGAACCGGGGAGACAGGGCCCTTCTCTGAAGAAAGCAGTAGATTACGGATTGTTTTTTTTTTTAATTCAGTCAGCATAGTAAGCAATAGCAATGGCCAAGCTTGCCTATCTTTTTAAAGTGGGAGAAATCAGACCTTTTCTTCTTGACTGTGTATAACTACCAAAGTTACATCAGGTACATCATGCACTTCCCAGAAGTAGTAAGTCATTACCCTACTTTTTGATCCTATGAGTTCAAATGCACTACTCGGCCCACCTACTATGTTTCACACACTTATCAGCAGTACTGTACTGATGTCCATAATCCTAATGCGATAAATCCAGTTTATGGGTCAATAAAATCAGTTATTGATTCTTATATATTACATATGTAAAAAAGGGACATGGAGTTTAGTTAAAAGCCATTTTTTTAACCTCTTAAGCCCTGAGGCCTATTTTCCGAAAATCCTATACTTTTACTTTTTAAGGCATTTCTCAGCTTTTACAAGGCCTAAACTGCAAATCTTGGTATCAAAATGAAGATAGGTTCTTGGGGAGTGGTGTGGATGAGTTAATTTGACAGTCAAGAACACTGGGTAAGAGTAATTGATGTTGAATTGGCCAAAAAATGAACTCCGCCTAAAAAAAAAACACATGTTTCCTCCAATATCTCCTTATTTTACTTATAACGAAGCAAATAAACACAATCAATTGTAACCACTACATGTCAAGGACATCTGTAGCAAGTTTGGTGTTCATACTACAAGAAACTAATATTCTGTAAAGGTTTTGATTGAACAAAGTTCAGGCGTAATCCATGTTGGCACAGTTTGGCACAATTTGGCACAATAATTGAAATATGGAAAAAATCTTGTCCAAAGCTTCAGCTACGTTCATAGTCTTCTTTTCTTGCTTACGGGACATGATTTCAGCAAAAAAAACTCCTAAAGAAACGCTGTAAAAGGGAGGTGGAAGCTCATTTACCCCATCTTGCTGGGCTTTTGGGAACCTTTCACTCACAAACGCTTTGACGTCGAGTTTCTGCGTGTCCCTACCCCCCGACCATCTGTCCAATCCGGGAGCTCTATATATCTCTGGAAAGCTCTGATTCTGAGGAAGCCAATGAGATCAACCATTTTGAGACGGACAGCATCGCCAACGAATCACACGACGCGCAGCGTGGAGAGACCACCTCTTACGCACGGGGAGTCATTCCATATTTGGTGACGTCATGACGCCACAGAGCTACAGAAATAATCAAAAATGGCGTTTGCGCGAAGCTATCGACCGGACATAACAAGAAACGGACTTTTATCGCTATGGAAATAACTTTTTGTTGAAAAATCGGCAAAGGTAAGACAAGATTTACATGCTTGCTTGGTTTTCGCTGGCGTTTTTTCGTGGAACTTTCTCTCCCTGCTCTGAAATACTTCATTCAATGTAAATGAGTTGCATATCGCTGGATTCAGCTGGTTGTTAGCTTTCATTTGATGCCATGGTTTTGGTGTTTCCGTTTATATTGTGGATACATATCGCACATAAACAAAAACTTGGTCATGAATTATACTCCGGACATGTTGTTGTTTATTTGCATGGCGTTCGAGCTGTGGTTAACGGATATGAAATTGAATTAGATACGTTTTTAGAGGAGTTTCCGCTGAACACAACAGTATTTAATATCTCAGGGTTAGTGAGCTATGAGTGAAAATGTAACGCACAAGGGGGCAAGTCCCCGGTACCGGGGACTCTCGGGCTTAAGAGGTTAAATGCAGCGTCATGAGACAAAGTTAATCAGTTCCATTAATGTCAGTGGTAAATCATACCCCAATCAAATTCATTAAATTGAACTCACCTTCATACCCCTCATCTTGTTTCTCAACTGGCATCTCTCCTTTGGAGAGGAACTTGTTCACCTTCTTCAAAGTCTTTTTGTGGGTCTTTGATGGATGAAAGTTCAAGGCATGGCACCTTCAAAAACACAAAATATAACATCATGTTTCAGTGCATTGGGTTTTATACCCTCAACAGTGAAACACTCAAGTGAAACACAGATTCCTTCAGTCTGCATCTCACTCCTAACACAAAATAAATATTCAGTGATAAGAGATTCTGTTCATTATAAATACTGTATACAATTATATATAGTAAAAGAACCATTCATTTACCTGATGGTATACTGTGGGCAGCAGGTCTTATTCATCATAGGCTTGTAAACATATTTTCCACTTCTACAACAAAACACAAAAGAGAAAAGGAAAATTATTGAAACAAAATTGTTATTTATGTAAGACATAATGTATAACAAAAGGACTCAAAGACTGATAAAATATGCAAAACAAAAGACTGTCTTCTTTTATTATTAAACATAAATTCAGTTCAGTCTAAATGAGTTACATTACATTTTAAACTCTGGTTACATGTGGAGTTAGGGTCGGGTGAAAATAATCATAATTATCATCACCATCATCATCATCATCATCATCATAATAGTCATTCAGAAGCTATAATCATTCAAATTTTTCAACATTGATTATTTTGATTATTTTCGTTTATGTGAGCCCGCCCCATTAATTTAATATTTTTTTACGGCAATGCATGCTTTATCATCTACTTGTCTATATGTAATTGGATAACAAATAAATAAATGTCTAATTTTAAAATATTTCTTTCTTTTGAATAACCTTATTTATAATTAAAGTCCCACTCAAAGCAGCGATAAAAAGGAGCTCATAAATCTATAGGATTTCATCATTCACCTTCTCCAGCCTCTGTCGATAAGATCTTGGTAGTCCTGGACGGTCATGGTATGGGCCCACATGCCTAGAAAAGAGCAACAACATTAAGAACATTCCACGCAAGTGTATTTGTTTAAGGTTTTTCATCTGTTTGCATTATAAACAGGAGAGTCTTTAGGTAAACAATGAGAAAAAAGAACAATAGTCACAATAAAAACAAATAAAAAATAATAATATTCAATCTTTATATGGACTTCATAAATAAGTTGAAAAACCAAAAGTTGGTGAAATGCCTTCTCAAAATGCTGAAATATTAGCAATGCCCTGTCAGTGACCTCATTTTATAAATAAAGAAACAATTTAAGGTTTAGTAAAATGGCGTTAATACAGAGTAAATATGTGTAGTTGTCATTTCATGTTGAACTCTGCTTTAGTTTATATGCTCTAAAGTTTTAGTCTGACAGAATACAGCTCTGGAAAAAAGAAAAAAAAATTTGTTTTCCTTTCCAATGATTCTGACAGCTCGTGGTAGAAAGGGTGCTAAATGTGGCATCGTAAGCAGATGAAGAAGGATTGAGTGGCTGCTGGGCTGTAATTGTGGGAAAGCCTGTCTATGAATGAATGTGCTGGAGGAGGTACAGTAATCTGATCAATCCCACACAATGTTCGAAACACGAAGACCAAAGCGAGATTCTCAGATATTTACTCTGGTTCATTGGAGGTTCTATTGGTAACAGTAATAGAATCCTGGGGTCTTTCACTTATACTCATTTGGCCTGATTCATTTTTGGCAATTAGTTGATAATGTTTTTGGTACTTTCAGCAACTTTTTAGTATTTCAAATAAAATTATTTCATATTGCTTCCACAAAATTTTGTAATCTTGTCTAGAGCATCTATAGTCTCAACAGAAAGATAGAAAGCTCTTATTTTTTGGTCTAGAAACCTTCATTTGTGATCCGATTATTCCTTTAAGAACAAAGTGAATACAAGTAACTAAACAATAAACTATGAATAATAATAATGATGATAATTTAGCCGTTGAGACCGCTTTTTCTCTGTCATATTTGTTGTATCAGCTTCAATACCACATAGTTTCTATTGCTCAACAATATCTACACTGTTCAAATCTATAATGTACTATGACAACTCTAATGGTAAGGACGTTATCTTATTACCTTCAACCTGACGTCAAACTGGTACGAAAAATCGCACGGATATGACAGGATAAATCATAGTAAAACTAAACCAGTAAAGAATGACTAAACCAAGCTGATCATAACAGATTTAACAAAACCCTGGCATCCCTTAAGAGTTGCATTTACAGTGACCGCCGCTAACCAATAACCGTCGATAACAGAACAATTTTTTCTGACCTTGAGAGAAGTTTCCCTTTTCATGTTTACAGTAACCGCAGCGATTTCCACTATCTCCCCCAAGATATTCCACTATACTGTACGAGCTAGCCGCTGCCATTTTCACTCTCAGCTGTTCCCTGTGGCTCCAGATACCCGGAAGTACAAATCTACAGGGTTCACGTTCTGATAAAAGTCCGTGGTAGATCTCTGTTTATGTTGCAAAAATGTCTCGATGCTTGCATACAATTTGATTGTTCCATGTACAAAATAATTTCGCCTGTAACTATGTTAATTAAAGAGTAAACTGGGTTAAGGATGTATTATATAATTATTACATCATTTATAAAATAAATGGTTATTTAAATAATTTATTTCTAAAACAGCGTCATTTACTATATGAAGCTTTACCTCTCGCATTCCCACAGTACCCATAGGGATATCCATACTTACACCTTTGAGCTCCACTACAGAATACATTTCCGAAGAAACACGGCTTTCTGTTGTTTTGTTTTTAATAATATTAATACCAAAACGCTCTCTGCAAAGCTACTAAACGGATTGTTTAGTCAATGATGGCGTATTAAAATATAAATCTTTGGAAAGACGCGTTTTAATTACGTTCATATTAATACATGAGAAAAAGAAACCACATTTACAATATTTAAATACAACATTTTTACAATACATAAATACAATATTTCAGCGAAAACCGGGCAAGAAAAGAAATGTCATCAACAGTTTAACAGCGTGTTTTACCCAGATTGTAAAATATCGATGGCATTATTTACACCGCCACTAGAGAGCGGTATATGCAGTAACATTCAATTCATTGCCGGGCGCATATTTATTACAAAGCGCAAGGCAGTAAATTATTCGCACTTATTCACAAATTATTTGGACATGTTTGTTTACTGACTGGGAGTTATTAATTGGAATAGGAACATAATTTCTTATTTATGAAAAAAAGAAACAAAATTCCAATACATCGTCTTAGAATCAGATATATTTGATAACTTTGCATTTGCACAACATTTTCGTTAACGGTATAATATAAATTCATTGTGCTTAATTATAGCATATTTAACTCAAACAGGCTGGAAAATTCCGAAAAGATCCGAACCTAGTTGAACGATTCCGGAAAGAGTCGAACCACGTAAAGAAAATCCGAAAATAACCGAACATGGACGACGCCCCAGCTGAGCAGCAGTTCGTGGGTTGCCTATCAACACTCATACACCGGGCGGGCCGAACCATCACAACCATGCTAGGGATTGCTTGTCCGTGTTGTACAAAAGAGACACTTGCTGAATGATGGACTAATCTTTGTCGTTTTGTTTCCCCGGACACTATTAAACCATTCTGACGAAACCTTTAACTGGAATTCCGGGGTTATTTTGGGGATTTTACTGGAGTAACGTTAGCAAACAGCTTGCTGTTCGGGATTTGACCACTGCGGACAGGTGAGTTAGCTTAACCAGCACAGACTGATCCAACTAGTACTAGTTTGATCCATGTCAGTTTCTTTTTGTTAGGCTGCTGGACGATAATCTAAAACATGCCTAAGGATTGTTACATGTTGATGAGAAACCCACAATCTACGTGGCTAACAGCTGGGCTAGTCACATTAGCGGTAGCTAAACAAATAATTATTTAACTTTGTTTTAGTTACGGACAGTACCTTATTCACTAATATATTTGCTACGGACTGAATTTGCTGAGTTAATTTACTGTATAGTACATAAATATTACACGTAAAAGCTTGGTTAGCCTTGTCATCTAGCTGACTGCAGTTTGATAGTCAGATGTTCATGGTATCCTCTTTTAGTCATTGTGAGGTTATAGGTACATTATATAACATTTAGCTAAATGTACTCCGCAGATTAGTTTTAATTATTTCTAACCTCACCTAAGATCGTGTTCTTTCATCAAGTTACACTTCTTTTAAAGTTAACAGAACAAGAAACAACTCAATACAATACAGTATTATTATTGAATGTTGTGCTTTTAGAGTATTCAAATGTGACATTTTCAACGTTTTTCAAGATTTTTACAAGATTATGTTCCTTTTCAAACAAAGTATAAGAAAAGAAAGTTTGATACATGTAATAATACAATGAAGCAAAGGAAATACAAGGACTACCAGCAACTGTTTGCATTAAGAAATCATAAATAAACTTTTGACAGATCATAATCTTGAATTTATATATTGAAGCATTTGCTACAACTATGTGATTTGATTGTGTTTGAGATTACTACAATATTTGCAAGACCTCTGATCTTGGGGCATTGTGTGAAAGAAAATTTCAACTTCTGGTCAAAAATCACTTTTAGCCTATAGAGTAATTGTTGCATTCTGGAATTTTTAAAGGTTTTCTAGCAGCCTTTTTGTTAAAGCTTGACAAAACTTTGCTCCATCTGTCTTTTTACTGTTGATGTACTTAAAGGTCACTCAGTGTTCCCGGCTGAAGCTATGATCCTTACCCCTGGCCTCGGGCAAAGCTTAATGCTGCTAAAATCAATATATTGAGCTCATTGGTATCTTGGAAGGGGCTTCCTGAAATTGGATACAAATTCAAAACCATTTCGGTGCATTTGAAAGAGATGAAAGCCTCAAAGCAAGTTTAGAATTGTCTTCTTTGGCACTGACAGATTTTAGTAAACCATGGAAAATCGTACACTTTTCCATTTAAAGCATGGTGTCTCTTATCTCAGCCTTGTCTCAATCAGCTCTGTGGTTGTTTGGAAAAAATAATAGTATACAGTACGTGCTGTAGTGTATTTAGGAACCCTATTTCTTTGAATTTTTGGTATTATGACGTGAAATCCAGGTTGAAGTGTGTATTTATTTTTATTCCTATATTAAACCATATTATAGTTACAGCCAGACAGATTTGACTATTATGTGAAAACCCCAGTTTTATGTGAATTGAACAGTAAATCTAATCTGACATGTAATACATTTTGTCCAGGCACCGTGAGGCATGAGGTGTGCTAAATCCTGACTCTTCTTGAGGTCATTAAGACAAGGATTAGACAAGCTATTTTAGACTCGTTATATTTGTCAATACCATAAACTTAAAGGAAGATCATTTCAAAATGTAGAACTCATTTATTCAGAAAACAATTAAATTCCAAAACGTTTTTTCTTGCCACTATGTATGCAACATGGACTGTAAATAAAAAATATGGACGACGTGACGTCGCCTACTGCGATGGGCTAATATGAGGCTTTTTTTTCAAGCTATACTGGAGTCAATAGTGTCTGGCTTCAGACTTTCACTGGCACTGACTAGCATGCTCCTATTATTGGACCTCTCCGAATAGCACTCTCCTACTTTACAGATTAAAATAAATGTTAAAAATTAATAAATATTGTGCTGTAGTCTTTATAGTATGAACATGTTCCATGTGATTGAAACTGGTTCTAAATATTAAAATATAAAACTGTTCAGAGTAAATATTGTCCTTGAACTTTTTTTTAATTGACAAGACATGTTATGAATCTAATGTCAACTTAATTTAAACTTTAAAAATGAATTAATTATTAATTTATGAGTTATTAAATGTCGACGTAGAGTAATTGTCAACGTAGCTATACAATCTAGGATTAGTGGTTTATACCCCTATTCTATTATTTATACGTTTGCGGTATAAACACGGAGAGAGTGAAAGTCATGTCGTGTGCTATCCAATAGCACAAACCCCTCTCACACGCAGTTTGTCGTTCATTCATTCATTTTCCAACCTGCTTATTCCCTTTTTGAGGTCACGGGGGTCTGCCGGTGCTATTCTCCAGTGCACATTGGACGAGAGACGGGGGGGGCAGTCTGTTGTATTCAACTTATTTTGTATTTAAAAACAAGAACTTGAGAAACAAATTGACCCATCGTGAGCTATATAAAATTGTGAACAAAAAAAATATGGAACTGTGTTCACTGTATAGATAACTTTTAAGTTATAGAAAACCATGAAACCGTTTTTGTAAATAACATAATTTCTGAGGAAATAATTATTAAAGTTTGATTTTTTTTTTTTTCCATTGACTTGCATTGCGTGGAAATCATTCTGCAGCCTGCACCATGGAGGTGATCGCCATGGTTTGGCTTCATCTGTCAGCCATGTGAGACACACTTGGTATGCACATTGTAAGGACCAGTACTATAGTGACTGGTACTATAATAGCTAATGGCATTTTCCCAGCAAGCCTTGAACCTACTACTCATTGCTACCCATTGCTCGACTGTGCCGTCCTCCTTAAACTTTATAGTTTAAGTTAGGTATAGTTCAACCATTTGAGCAATTTAACATTTTAAGTAATCAAAAGTAAGCATGCCAGTAGAAGTGTAGGAAACTATAGTATTTTTGTAATTGACAGATACATTTGTTCAAAGTGAAGTACAATGTATTATTAGCCATAGCACAACTTATGAATTTGTCCAATAATCTGTATCATACTGACCTTGGGAAAATGGTTTGTTTAAACCTTGTCAATGAGCATGCTTCAAGTGCTACCTGTCTCTTATAATGTGGTTAATGATCGACAGTTTCATTTGACCTTGAGGCCAACAACCTCTCAAAGTGCTGATAATCAACTCAACTACAGAATTTAATTTGCCAGGCCTCTTTATTGAAACCAAAACTGTGGTTGACTACAGAGGACATGATGTTGATTTGGTTGTGAGTGTCATATACTAGTGCTGTTACTTGAGTGTGCAGTGATGCCTGATTTAAGTGCTTTAGGTTGTTACTTGTTACAGGCATTAACAGTTGTTTATGTCGATACCAGGTCACCCTTTCGTGTTATTATTACTCTTCATTAAGCACCAAGGCCAATGTGTAACTTATGTCTGAGCAATAATATGTATGTTCTGATAATATGTTGAAATCTATCCATTAACCTTCGACTTATCCAGACAAGTCTGAATTGATTATTATGTAAAAAATAGGTTTTTGATACAAGAAATTATTTGCATGGATATGTATTTTTTTTATTGGAGTTTTATATTTGATTTGATTCCATGACCATGGATTGGGACACTGAGGTCCCTGCTCTCGACTGCCACCCTGTCTGGTGGTGGCCCCACAAGAGGTTGGCCCCATGCACTATGATTATTTTTTTGTATAATTAGGATTCAAAGCTCTTTTGTTTTTAGACACATGTTGTTCTATATTATGTATATTTCTGTTTGTTATTTCAGTTGGCATCATTTGGTTATTTTCAATATGGATGAAATCCAATGTCAGTATAGTTTTAATTGCTACATTTTTACAATTGCAACGTCAACAAGAAATAAAGATTTAAATAAAGAAAAACAGATAAAAGTGAGACTTGTTGGCTCTTCAAAGAAAACCTCTTTGACCGTTTCTCAATGTTTATCTGTTAGAGTCTAGATCAGTACTTTGCTTTTGTCTTGAGACAAGGAGCCATGAGTGACTCTGTAACTACTGATAAAGATCATGTGAGGTTTGCTGATCCCAGACTAATGAAAGTTGCGTGAAGCCGATCAGTGTGGCTACAAATTAAGATTCCCAGCTGTAACATTTGAGAAAAGTGATCAAGAGCACAGTAAATTACTAAAAAAGTCCCTTGTAAGTTCCAGTAAATCAACACACTCTATTAGGTCAGAAGTTTTTGTTCAAGTGTCAACATGTTGGAAGACACATGCTTTCTATTGATCTGTTGACAGCATTTCAAGTGCCTCAAAACAGTTTAAAGGGCAAGAGTCTGTCATCAGTACCTGAGATTTCCACATCGTGATACTATCAACATCACTGGTTTAAAGTTCAACCCTTATGGGTTTTCTCTGTGTTTGATCCTTGAATTCTTTTGAATGTATGGCCGATTTAAATTTTTCTTCTTAGTAAAACAGAAAACCCCCACAACGTCATACTGGAAAATGTGTATCTAGAAACTACTTTCTGCTCCTGTTTTGACATTTATACCAATCCCTCACATACAGTGAAGTCTTTCAGACAAATACATTTTCGTCATAATTTGCAAAATCATGTAACAGTGAGGTGATGGGGGCAACATTGCACTTGCAATCCTGTTGGGTTTATCTATGGATTACCCTTTTCCTTGGTCTAAAGCAGGCGCATCAGCTCACTTTGTTCAGTGTGTTAACTAGTAAACTTGCGGGGAGAGAAACTCATAGGATGGACAGTGAACTCGGTTGCCAGTTTGTTTGCTAGGAAGTCTGTAAGAAAATCAAGAGAACGTTTATTAAACAATGGTATATGTTGTATAGTAGGGGGCATATTTCCACTCTTGCAATTGCAACCAGGTCAAAGCAGTTTTTCCTTATTCAACAAGGTGGATGCTATATGTTGGAGAGTAGAACTTCACTGGCCCATGGTCTGCAGTGTAAATTTTTGGAATTGATGCGTGTTGAAGGAGAAATCTAGTGTTTTGACAGTAAAATTAGTTGATTCATCTGTAGAAAATGACTTATTGAGTGAAATTTTGCAACACTTAACCAGACTGCTGTTTGTGTTTAAGGAACCTCATTTTTCCTTTCATTCTTGTTAACATGTATTTGTCAAAACTTTTTAAATAAATCTGTGAACACATAATTATGATAATGCTGTCATTAAAGTAGACTTCAATATGATGTCAAGAACACTTTACAGTCATCAATCATGTGAGTCATTAGACAAAAAAAACAGACGGAAATTGTATATCAGTTTTTAAACGGAATAGTCATAAATCAGAGAAACAAAACTGTTATTTATGTTTAGGGAAAAGGTTTAGAGTGCTCAACCCCCAAATAAAATAAATTGACTTCAGTCTGCAGATCTATAAAATATTGAACCAGCCAATCTGCTTTGAGTAATGGCATACCACCACCTCGGCGTGCTTTCATTTCCTGGAAATCTACAGCTGTCTGTCACAATCTCGTAACATTTGCTGTCATGTACTGTTTGTTTTCATGACTCTGCATTAATTTTGAGTTCAGAGGAACAGCAGCAGGGTGGATGTCTCAGCCATCTGTCTAAAAAGCTTCTCAGGGACCAATTCCTAATGACTGGCTATACTGGCAGAGAAAGCACTTGGTTGGTGACTGCCAAAACACTGTAAATATTTTGTAATTAATTAAAATAATTTATTATGTGCATACGCATTACATGCATGTTTGTCAAAATAAATGCTTCTAATCAATACAATTTATTTTGAACCCTTGGAGTCACTGTCATTCTGCAGAGTTTAGTCTTATGGAGTTTTTAAGATTTTAAATTAAAATGTATAATTTTATGTTGTTTAAAATCTGGGCTGTTTCATTTGAAGAAGAAAAAAGTGTTGCATGGTCACGTCAGAAGAAAGCCATTGCTACACTAATACCACGAAGTAGCCCACTTACTATATGCCAAACATCTCAAAATAAGCCTTGAAACTTGTATGACCTCAGTATCATTGAACCACTCTTGGGAGAACTCAAACATGCAGTTCATGTAAGACAGTCAAATTATTTATAAGAGTTGGTGGCTTTTTGCTAAGAAAAATTGGCTACTTTACTAACAGAGAAGATAAAGAACATCATAGACAACTACCCCAAGAGACTTCAAGCTGTCATTGATGTCAGGAAGGAGGCAAAAAATACAAAATATTTAGATCTGGGGTGTGTAAACTTTTGATCAGGGTCATTTGGAAAGTTTCTGTAGTCACTATGATATAAAAAGGGTAAACAAAGTCGTTAGACAATAAATGGATTCCCCAAAAATTATAAGTAGAAAAAAACGCTATTTTTTTTTTTGTCACAATGACGGCCCACAAATCAGAAAATATACCAGGGTGTGTTAACATATGAGCACATCTGTAGGATCTTACCCCTGCTACCTACCGGTACTTCATCAAAAAAATCATGCATAAATCTTTTTTTTATTATTATTTCTACTTCAGCTGCTTGACAAAAACTTTGTCTAGCTACAAAACCCAGCATGTTACTTTCTTTCCCTCATCACCCTGTTGTGCTCTTGATTTTCCATTGGAAAACTCAGGGGCCAGCTGTCACTGTGAACATAACCTTGGCTCTGACAATAATCCACAAGGGAAAACCATTCTGCCTGTGTTTGTAATGATCTTAGTAAATTCCTTGCATTGTTACAGCAAATGTTACTATAACTAATAGTGGTGTAACGGTACGCTAAAATCGTATTCGGTTCGGTACAGTGTCTTGGAGAGTTTGGTTCGGTTCATTCGGTTCGGTACAAAACAATAAGAACTTAAATATTCTTTATTTTGAAAAGCTGCCAATACACAGTAGAATTCTTGCATAAAATAAATAAAAGTGACACATTTGGGTGATATTTTAAATAAATTGCACTCTTTATTAAGAAAAACACATTTTTTTTTTAATAAAAAATAAAATACTGCAACTAGTTAGGATAGATTACCTATCCACATTTTCTGAAGAGAGCATATATCTGGTTATAATATCTCCAGCAGTAGAAAATGTTAGATGTGTTGCCTGCCCGATCTCCGTGGAACAATGTCGGCATACAACTTTAAATTTATCCACTCGTCTATCCCCGTTATGTATTTTAACAGAGAAGCCAAAGTGTTCTCAAACACGAGACCGTAGTGAGGTGAGAGGGTCTTCAAGCTCTGGCTTCTCTTTTGCTTTTGCCATGTAATTTTCCTTCTCGCGCTCGTGCTCGTCACTCAATAGCGTCCGTGCGGAAACTATCTCCGTGCAACAATGTCGGCATACAACTTTAAATTTATCCACTCGTCTATCCCCGTTATGTCTTTTAACTGAGAAGCGAAAGTGTTCTCAAACACGAGACCGCAGTGAGGTGAGAGGGTCTTCAAGCTCTGGCTTCTCTTTCGCTTTTGATATGATTCAATTTTCCTACTCGCGCTCGTCAGTCAATAACGTCCGTGCGGAAACTCGCCTAGGAACATTGTTGCGCTGCGCTTAATATCGCGCTGATAATACATTTATATCATTTAATAAAAATACCGAATACCGAAACGGTACGCAAGTGTCCCAAACCGAACAGGCCATACCGAAACGGTTCAATACATACCGTGAACCGTTACACCCCTAATAACTAATGAATAAAATAACTGCAAAAAAACTTTCTTCAAAGGAGACGGTTGTTCAATGAACCCAGTCTTTTTGCTTGCATACATTTTCATTATTTCTGTTAGTGTTTTAAAAAGGGCCATATTCTAAAGCATTTATAGTAAATATTGTAGCCCAGTACTGCCAGTAGCACTGCGCTGTAACTTTCTAAATGCAATATAATTGTAAAATCATCTTTGAATCACCTCTTTTTTTTACCTGTGCCAAACCCACCATTTACTCCTTTCCTCCCACAGTCATGGTTTCACCACGCCGTTTTTGAGACATGTAGTTCAGGAGTCATTGGTAATGTAGTGCATAATGACCACCTGTAGCAAGTGAAATAGAATTGCATCAAGTTGTTTTTTGTGTGCCACCCGGGCTGGAAAGGGACCTAAATAAAGCTCAAAGTGCATCGAAGAGTTCTCTGTAAGTCTCATCACTTCGCAAGCTAATGAGTCCACCATAAATGAGTAGAATAACAATGCGCTTCACGCAGTTCAGTGCCTGTGTATGCTAACAAGCTGTTTAAGTGAGAGAAAGTCAGTGAACAAATATCCATGCAAATATTGTCGGGTTTTGAAATCAGGAATGTGTTTATTCTTTCTAATTGTGTTTTGCTTATATTATTTTAGGTGTTTTGTGCTGATGCCCAAATTGCTTGAAATCACCCAACCTTAATGTTAACTACATTCTAACTGACAAAAAAAACAATTTCTCTGCATTGTTGTTCAGCCTGGGTCTGCTGTTCTCACTTCCGCGTCAGGCAGTGCACCCAATCTGCATAGAGATGAGCTGTACTAGCTATCAATCTGATTGGTCAGTTAAATTAAACATTTATAATACTTATTATTTAGTACTTTATGGCACTTTTTTCTCTTGCATATTTTTCTCCAAAAGAACTCTGAACCAGTTTCACGTCTGGCCTCGTGGAGACATGAACTGCTTAAACTGACTGACCTCTATTTGTCCATTGTCAAGACATTCAAGGCTGATCTCACTGTAGGAGGAATATAGATGTGTTTGTGCAGTCTGACAGCCGGCTCAGTCTTCCAGCTCTGACGATCTTTCAAAGAGAATCCATTTTCGGTTATTAACTCTTACATAATTCTTAAAGTGTATTCTAGACACATAGCTGATTTACAGCCTGATGTTGATGTGTTGAAGCAGAACCAGTCAGTCCTGTCTGACACTTTCCAAAAACGGTCTCTTGATTTTCTACTGAGAGCAAGAGCTAGATGTCTAACTTTTGTGTGTCTTAGGGTCATAAAGCATGATTGGAAATGTATATGTTAGAGACCATTCATAAATCATCATTCTTGTCTTATCTACTGCCTTTGACCCAGTATGAGGTGAAATGAGCACCAGCAGACCCTACTGACCCTACCTATGATTCATAGATGGGTACAGAAGATACATTTAAGTTTACTGTTTAGACTCGGCAGTTGCATGTATGATAATGTTTGGACTAAAACTCATTTATTATTGTTACTGAATATTCAAAGGTGAGAACTCAATTTTTAATTTTTATATATTTACTGTGTAACATTTTGTGTATTTAACGAAAAATATAATACACACAGATTATAATTTCTTTTGTTAATACAGCTTTTGTTTTGGAACTTTTCTTTTTTTATTTTTCATACAATTTCTTTGATTCTCAGGTGGGGTGTCAGGATGCAGCAGTACTGAGGATGCTGATTGTCGTAGCTTTGCTCATGATGGCTGCCACCAGTGCAGCAGAGGTCTGCACAAACAACTGCTCCAGCTCCAATAGATCCAAGGAATTTTGCTATTCAGGCCGGATCCGCAGCACTGTGCTGCAAGGCCTTCCCTTCGGAGGGGTCCCAACTGTACTGGCTCTCGATTTTATGTGCTTTTTGGTGAGTAGATATTTAATTTAAAGCTACACTTTATCAGGGTTGAATGATTAATTGCAATTAAATCCCTATTGAAAACTGTGATTACACATTGACTTTTGAGAGTTTAGGGACTGCAGAGAGCTAATTTTGTGAATATTTAGATTGTCTAAGGGTGCTACCTGCGCAGGGCAAATTTACTGACCTGCTTGATTATTTTTAAAAAAGAAAGGAAAAAAGCCACATATCACCAGACTTGGTCACTTGCTAAAATGTTTGAAAACTCCATGTGAATATAATGGAAAGCAGCGCATGGAAATGACTCATCGAAAGTGTTTTATTCTCAAACATTGCCAGTGCATTGCAAAAGATATGATGAGCAGTTAAGCATGCCATACCACACATATTTTAGACGGGTCGCTATACACAGAAAATGTAAACAGAGAATCGCTGCTAAGCTGAAAACAGGGCTGTAGAGATAGTTGTTCATGGTATTTGTTTCAGCACTGGTCCTGTGGAACATTTGCGAATGGGAATCTGCATTTAAATGGGGATGTGAGTGTGATGCAGTTGTGTCGTCTGTTTTCAGGTGCTGCTCTGTGTGTTTTCTTTCTTGAGGAAGGTAGCATGGGATTATGGTCGCCTTGCATTGGTTTCAGATGCTGACAGGTAATTTACAAATGCATAATCTGATATCCATCGTGTCTCTATTTGGATGTTGTATGTAATACTATTTATCCTAATCTGCAATTAGAATGTTTTAGTGCTGACGTGGCTCTGACATAGTTCAAAGCTCAACTTAAGGCCCTTTGCCAATCCTGCACCCCCTTCTCTCTATCCAATCTACATTGTCCTATCAGGTGAAGCATTAAAACTTCATAGTGTTGCGATAAAGGACCTTCAAATCTTCACAAAAGTGCAGCTCCATTGACAGTGATTTATGACCCCAGTCTAACTCACAACAAACACTTTTTTAAATCCTCAAAATTTGTTTACATTTGAGCATTTAATGCATAATTGACGTCTATAGGACTTTTGATTTGGTTAAATAAGAGTAGATTTCCCATGCAGCAGCTGAACACTAGGAAAGCCTTTCTCAGCAGCTGTATAATGGATTTTGCTAATGGATTGCTACTACAGATCTGAAGCTTCAGCCTTTCCCAAAGCTCAGCCAGCCTGATTCAGTTAGTAATATGAGCTTGGTTTTCAATCACACACAAATCCTGCGATTTCACATCTGTTTTGAGGTGCATGCAAGTGCAGTAGGAATTGTGTTCATATTAGGGGTGTAACGGTACGCTAAAATCGTATTCGGTTCGGTACAGTGTCTTGGAGAGTTCGGTTCGGTTCATTCGGCTCAGTACAAAACAATAAGAACTTACATATTCTTTATTTTGAAAAGCTGCCAATACACAGTAGAATTCTTGCATAAAATAAATAAAAGTGACACATTTGGGTGATATTTTAAATAAATTGCACTCTTTATTAAGAAAAACACATTTTTTTAAATAAAAAATTAAATACTGCAACTAGTTAGGATAGATTACCTATCCACATTTTCTGAAGAGAGCACAGATCTGGTTGCAGTGACAATATCTCCAGCAGTAGAAAATGTTAGATCTCCGTGGAACAATGTCGGCATACAACTTTAAATTTATCCACTCGTCTATCCCCGTTATGTATTTTAACAGAGAAGCCAAAGTGTTCTCAAACACAAGACCGTAGTGAGCTGAGAGGGTCTTCAAGCTCTGGCTTCCCTTTCGCTTTTGCCATGCCATTTTCCTACTCGCGCTCGTCACTCAATAGCGTCCGTGCGGAAACTATCTCCGTGGAACAATGTCGGCATACAACTTTAAATTTATCCACTCGTCTATCCCCATTATGTCTTTTAACAGAGAAGCCAAAGTGAGAGCGTAGTGAGGTGAGAGGGTCTTCAAGCTCTGGCTTCCCTTTCACTTTTGCCATGCCATTTTCATACTCGCACTCGTGCTCGTCATTCAATAGCGTCCGTGTGGAAACTCGCCTAGGAACATTGTTCCGCTGCGCTTAATATCGCGCTAATAATAAATTTATATCATTTAATAAAAATACCGAAACGGTACGCAAGTGTACCGAACCGAACAGGCCGTACCGAAACGGTTCAATACATACCGTGAACCGTTACACCCCTAGTTCATATAGGGAATTGTTTCAGTCACATTTTTAATTCTCTAGTCTCAAGGCCTCCACACACCGGCCCGAATTGAGATTTGCGTTAATCTTCGGATGGCTTCTCAGCAGGTTTTTGTCATCTGTGTCAAGAAAATACTTGGGATGCATCGAAAAAAATCTCTACCGATATTTATCGGCCCGATATTAGAAAAATGAAGTCATACTGATAACTCTGATAAATTAAATAAAACAGAACCCATAATATTACAGTAAACCCTTGCTATATCATGGTTCACCCTTTTGCTGTTTCGCTGTTTAGAGGATGAATGCCTGAGAGACAGGTCTAGAAGTGCCATCCAAGCACATGCAGGAAAAAAAGACAGAGAATTACTAGCAGCTGCAAGAAAAGAAACAGGCTGTGACAATTATTTTGTTAAATTTATTAAAATATTTTTAACATGTTTTTTTTTCATTATTTCTATGTCCTAGAAAAGCTCATTGTTTGTTCCCTTATTAGTTTGTGTCATACTAGTTAAATTAAAATAAAACAAAACATTTGATTTCCATTTCTATTTATTTACTAATAATGACTTCAACCTTTTGCCATATTTCAGGCTCCAAAGATAAAGATATAAAACTGTAATGTTTTTGTGAAGAATCAACAAGTGGGACAAAATCGTGAAGTGGAATTTATTGGATATTTCAAACTTTTTGGACAGATAAAAAAAAAATGAAAAATTGGGCGTGTAAAGTTATTCAACCCTCTTAAGTACATTTTTTATAGCGCAACCTTTTGCTACTATTAGGTATGTTGCTTGGGGTGTGTCTATTAGTTTTGCATATCGACAGACTGAAATTTTTGCCCGTTCCTCCTTGCAAAACAGCTTGAGCTCAGTGAGGTTGGATGAGGAGCATTTGTGAACAGCCGTTTTTAGCTTTTTCCACAGATTCTCGATTGAATTCAGGTCCGGACTTTGACTTTTCTAACAGCTTGATATGTTTATTTTTGAACCATTCCATTGTAGAATTTGCTTTATGTTTTGGATCGTTGTCGTGTTGGAAGACAAATCTCAGGTCTTTTGCACACTCCTTCTGGTTTTCTTCCAGAATGGTCTTGTATTTGTCTCTATCCATCTTCCCATCAATTTTAACCATCTTCCCTGTCCCTGCTGAAGAAAAGCAGGCTCAAACCATGATGCTGCCTCCAACATGTTTGACAGTGTGATGGTGTGTTCAAGCTGATGAGCTTTGTTGCTTTTTCTCCAAATATAACATTTTGCGTTGTTGCCAAAAAGTTTTATTTAACCAGAGCACCTTCTTCCGCATCTTTGGTGTGTCTCCCAGGTTGTTTGTAGCAAACTTCAAACAACTCTTTATGGTTGCCTTTAAGAAATGGCTTATTCTTCCCACTCTTCCATAGAGGCCAGAATTGTGTAGTAAACTTATTGATGTTCGATGGACAGACTCTTCCACCTCAGCTGTAGATCTCTTGATAAATCTTGTTGTATGCAAATCCAGCTTTAAACTTTCACAACAGTATCTCGGACCTTCCTGGTGTGTTCCTTGTTCATGATGCTCTCTGCACTTTAAACGGACCCCTGAAACCATCACAAAGCAGGTGCATTTATATGGAGACTGGAATACACAGTTTATCATCATTAGTCATTTAGGTCAACTTTGGACATTCAGAGATCCTCACTGAACGTCTGGAGAGAGTTTGCTGCACTGAAAGTAAAGGGGCTGAATAATTTTGCACGCCCAATTTTTCAGTTTTGTTTATTTATTAAAAAAAAGTTTAAAATATCCAATAAATTTCATTCAACTTCATGGCTGTGTCTCACTTGTTGATTCTTCACAAAAAAAAAATACAGTTTTATATCTTTATATTTGAAACCTGAAACGTGGCAAAAGCTTTAAAAGTTCAAGGGGCCTATTACTTTATATGAAAAAGAGAAATGAGTAAGACAATTAAAAGCGCTGGTCTCTGTGTGCCCAAGAACATCCATCGCTCAACTGTTGTTGTTTTTTCTGTATTTTTTGTGTATATTATGATTGTAGCAATGTTTAACATTTGACATTGTTGATGCCATAATTGCATGACATCCAAGTACTTAATTGTTCAGTATTTATTTGTGTATATTATGATTGTAGAGAAGTTTCACATTTGACAACGATGACGCCAGAATTCCTTGACATCGGTATCAGTTACAAGAAGCAAGAAGTTATCAGTTGTAAAAAAAAGTTATTGTGCATCCCTAGAAATTACTGATGAAATAACACTCCCTGCCTGAAGATGGCATTTGCGGTATAACAGGTGCACGCCTGCGGTATAACTTGTGCAAGCCGCACCACACAGGGAAGCAGGAAAGAAGATGTCAATTGCGAAGAAATAAAAAAACACAAAATAAAAATCAAGCGTTTTACACTGAGCTGTTTTACAAAAATGTGGAGAAAAGAGAATATTTGTGGTGCGCTATTTCTTTGCTATTTCCTATATAAAATCGCTATGCAAATGTGGCTTGAGTGCCACCCAGTAGCTCTTTTACGTTATATTCACGTCATCAAAAGAGTTAGCTTTCATTGGTCGTTCTCTTTGCAAAAAGTGGATCCAATATGGCACTGAGAAACTTTTTTTTCCCCCTTTTTTCCCCCTCTTCCCGTTGGCCCAATGTGTGATATCCCGTTGGAGTCAAGTTTTTGACCGAGGTGCGTTGTCGCATGAAACTTCTTGCTGAAGATCTGGGTCGGTGTGTATTGGCCTTTACACATCTATATAGTGGGACACTCACTAAAAAAATGCTCCAAATGTGTATAAGATACTGGATTCAACATGTTCTATGTTAAACAGAATCAATTCAACAAGTCTGGAACAAAATGCTCAAGTGAAATTTTTCAGTGAAGTGTCTTTTTGTATCACTAGGAATCCAGGAAAACTCAGTGATTGATCGTATAAAATCTAATCTGAAAATGTACAATTGTTCCAATACTTGGATCTCAGATGAGTGAGAACCTCTTCCTTTCCAATGAATGATCTCATCTTTTGACAAGTGTTTTTATGTCAAGCACGAACTTGAACCATCTCTTTTCCTTCGGCAGTAGACGGAATAAACACTATCAGCGTCTGGACGAGCAGGAATAGTATGTTTTTGGTTTGTTTTGCACTTCAGCTTTCTCTTCCACAGATGCCTTGTGTCTGCTTTTTAAATGTTCCTTTTGGTGTTTCTTCTTCCTGTTTGCTCTGTCTGCTGGGTTTGGGGTTTAATACTTTCATGCTGTACATGTGTCTCAATTCCAGGAAGGCCACTATCCTGTACAGCTTAGCTGCAACCTTAATGAAACATTCGTGATCAGGTTTGGCAGCTACAGTTTGGTGTGTAGAAAGCATGACTGGAGCTCAAATGTGCAGGGTTTTGGCCTTCCAGGGATTGAGTTTGATTGACAATGCTACTGTATTTTTCCTAACATGTCCTCTTACTTCTTTCTGTCATATCTTTCCTATTTCTCAGACTCGACTGATTGAGGGTTTCTATAATAATAATCATCTTTACATGTCAGTGTCTAAATTATATTTTTTCTCTTTTATAGATTCATTTTTGACTCAATAATTCTCTGGAGTAAATTGCGAAAAAAATTTCCTGAAACCATAAAGTATGGTTTCTAGTGTATGTATGTGTTATTTTAAAAATAAAGCTGAAAAAGCCTTCACAGGGACTTATATTTTTCCCCAAAAAAATCAGGTACATAAAAAAAAGTTAAAAGTCCTAACAAAAATATTACTATTTTTTTGTCAGTTTTTTTAGATTTTAACACAGTTATGAAACCATATAAATAAAACCGTGAATCTTCTGCTGACGGGATGAAACTCTTTATGTCTGCTATTGAACACATGTTTTTATTCATTTAAGCATGCATGTTTTGGCCAGGACCTTAGCATCCTACAGGTCCCACAGGGAAGACGCTTACATGGAGAGGTAAAAAGTGCTGTAGTGAATTAGAAACCCCTATTGAATCTAGATCTAGTTTTGGTGGGTGTGTACAGCTGATTGAGTATTTTCATTAGTGACAACCCAATAGTGATGATTAGTCTGTCCCTTTAAAAAATCCCTAGCTACTGCTGATCCCTCCCCCTCCCCTCATGCAGAAGTCCTCAATTTGATTTTCAAATTATAATAAAGCAATTAAAGTGCCATTATTATGAGTTATATTGTGATTTTAGGAATCCCTAACAACAGAAATTTCAGAACGGTTAATAAACACATCTTACGATACGAGTTTATTGTTTATTTTGTTTCCCATTGAGTTTACAAGATCATTTCTGTGATGAACATGGCAGTGATTGGTGAAAATGTGACTTGACTTGTGATTGGATAATAACATCTAGTATGTGTTGGAGAGGAAACGCCCATCAAAACTTCAGTTCATCATAATTGCATAAGGATTTTAACGATAATGGAAAGTCAACATCTTTGTGTCATGATGCTACCAGAATCCAAAGCCCTATTTGCTCACTGGCAGGTAAATGTTGGTGACCTATATTGGATCTATTTGATGACTAGATAAAGAGGAACTTGTCTTATATGTGCCATCGTGGCCATCATATAAACAGTATGTACAGATTTTCGGAGGCATTGCTTTGTCAACATCATTAAACTGCGACAATTTATTATTTTGCTGGCTCTTAATGACATCATGTTGGAAAAACTTTTGCAAATGGATGTCCCAAAGAACATTCCAAGATGTTCTTATGAATATAAATATGTGAATACTATATGGGTCCGAATTGATGGAATGTGTAGGAAGCAGAAGGTGAAAAAACATTTGGAAATAGACATCAAATTAGAATTGATTACCAGATAAACAGAACTCTTAAATGCAATAATAAGATGAACATTTGCATGTTTCTTTCATGTTTTAATCAACATAAAGCCATGTTACGCTCCGCATGAACGGCAAAACTCATAATAGTGGCACTTTAGATGGATTTAGATCATTTTAGGGGTTGGACACACTAAGAAGCTTTCTCTTCTTACACAACTGGAAAAGTGTACTTTTCTTTTTTGGCCCAATTTAAAATATTATACTGCCCAAGGTACTTATCTTAAAAATGTGTATATATTAAAAAAAAGTTTAATGATTGTCAGAAAAGGTAAATAACTTTTGTTCTAAAAAGAAAAGTGTTTTTACAAAAACATTATTTTTATCAATCTTCTTTATTATACCGAGAATGTTTTTTCATTTAAATATCAAATGTACACCAAATGTAAGGCATTTGTATGTTTATATGGTACGAATACTTTTTATGCATTTTATTTGGAACATTTTTTCTAAATAATTTACTTATTTATTAACATAAATATTGACAAATTTTCATTCAAAGAATGCAGTGAAAATGTCATCGAGGAAAAGGAGTATGATGAGCCTCTGTTTAACACATTCTGCATTTAATCAACTTCAGATCTGTGCTGCATGTTTGTCTCCTTTCTAGGTTCTCTCCAGTCTCTTTGTGTGCAGTCTAAATCTTCAAATCCTGGATGCTAACTCAGAATTTGTTTGTAAACACAGTCACTTATTGCTGGATGCCCAACATGTGTTTCACCATGGTATGGCCTGGTGGAGTAATCTGAGCTTGGAGTGGCCATCACTTATTGAGTAGTTGGTATCGTATTGACCCTTTGAAGATGCTGAGATAAATGAAATAGTGAATAGTTCATGAATAGTTTACCAAGGATTAAATTTAAATGAATACATTTGTATGCAAATGTCTCTCTAATTGAATGGATATATGAAATGTACTAAGCTGTGCACTATGCATCACTATAAACTATAAAATAAACTAGTTTTTTTTTTTGATGCACTGTATTTATTACAGTTGAAGCTACAATTTGGCAACCAGTTGTTGGAGAAAACGTCATGTGCCGTTTTGATTTGATTTTCTGCTTATTTTAATACATTTTTACCATTATTAATTAAATGTTAAAAGTTGATTACAACAGTTGAACACAAATGTAAACAAAATGCCAGTTTGTTGCACACTACAGACTAGTATCTAATCGGTCAGTGACTGCTGACGCTGCTTTATCAAAAACCGAAGTGCATTGTGGGTACTGCGGCCATGTAATGTATAACAACATTGCCGTAAGTCGTGTTCATTGTGTTCAGCTCTGGGTTATTGTATTGTCAAACTAATTAAATGTGTATAATAACATACAAAATTTCAATCAATAGTTAAACCGACTTGTAATTACAAAAAGGATGCATACATGCCTTCATTTATTGTATGAAGGCACATGCTTTAGCCTGGTATAACCCAGTAACACAATAATACTTTGTTTACAGTAAGTAGGAAAATATAGTTTTCCAGAGGTAAAAGGGTAAGAATACACATTACCTTTGATTTTACCATTGTGTTGTTGCACCCCGTTTGTCTAAATGAAAAATCCTGTACCCATCCATTGGTGAAATGTCTTTGGGTTTCAAACGATTTTTAATTTTTCGTATGTGTATGCACATATCCTGTAAACAAGATGGTTCACAATGTCCTTAAATATGGGCAAAATCACTAATTTTACAGTCTGTTCCTTTAAAAAAAGCAAACTGCTGCTGGTCCCACCTCCTCCACTAATGTAGAAGTTGTCCTTTTTTTATGGACATTAAAGTGCCCATTTTTTGGGTCCATATTAGGATTTTTAGTAGTCTTCAATAGCAGACTGAACAATCTTTGTGCTGATATTTGGCATTGCAATAAGTGACTGTTCCTGTGTGTGTTACAGTAGCTTGAGCTCACTGTAAACCAGTGTTTGATGATGTGTTTCTGTGTTCAGTGTTGCCTCCGCCATGCAGACACCAGCTGACTCCCGATATGAGCGCCTCACCTCTGTGTCCAGCTCAGTCGACTTTGACCAAAGGGACAATGTAAGTAGCTTGGAGATCATGCTCAGAACGAAATCTCACTATTGTATTTTTGTTTAAGAATTTTTATTCACCAGAGGTCATCAAGTACATGTTAAACTACATGTTAAGACGTCACAGTATAGTACACACCTCCTACCAGCGCTGTGTTGTTTGTTCATGTTTTAAAACAAAGCTCCTCCTACTCACAGTGCCAAGCTATTGGTATCGAGAAAACTCTTAATTGGCCTTTAAACACCTTCATCCCATTCTATTTCTACTCAGTGAAATAGAATTTAGAAAATTTCTATTTTAAATAGTTAATCTCTTTTTCTACCATTACGGACTAAATACCCCATTATTCCCGAACTAAAAGTCAAAAAACATCAAACCTCATTCCTGCAACGTTGTACCCAACCAGGATTATGAAAACTGCACATGCCGAACAGGTGGACGTGGACAGTGACATCGTCCGTTGACTCAACCCTATTATCCAATGAGAGAACATGGTCTGATTTACCAATCATCACAGGATGTGTCACGTAAAGGTGGAGTTTCGTACAAACAAATCCAGTAAAAATAGACGTGCATTAAAAGATTTTGACGATGGAGGTGTTTTTGAACCTGTTAGAGACTTCAAAAACCGAATAAAGTGCCATCACTATAGTAACAACAAGTCTTATAGGATTTGGTTTTGTCATTTTATCTTCATTCATATTCGGGGATTTCCCCCATTTTCAGATATCCGGTAGTGACAGCTAGCTATTCCCACTTTTAGCTAAAAAAGCCTAAACGTGACGCTGACGTCTATAGTCTTATGACGTTTATAAACTCAAAAAATGAGCAGCATTGAGTTAAATAGCAGCCAAAGGAGGCTGCTCAGAATATGCTCAGAAGCTATGACAAGAAGAGCAGGCAGAGCAGAGGTATTAAGTAACCTGCTATTGCAGAACTTTGTAGAAACCTTTCAAATATTACCATATTAGCATATTCAATTTTAACTTGATTTAAGAGGAGGGAATTAATGAATTCCTATTAAATTAATTAATGTTTAACAGTTGGCTGATCTCCCATTGGCATGCATGGCACACTGCAGACAGGGAGCAAATCTTCTGTCTCCATTAGCAGGGCGTGTGAGACACCTGTACAGGAAGCATTCAAGTCATGACAAGAACAGCACAAAACATATTATTGTTCCCAATGCCAATAAAATGGAGTCAAATGAATGACTCATAAGCCGATGTTCCACTGTATGTATCATGTACTTGAGAGCATTGTTGTTCAATCATAAAGTTTCATGAGTAATACTTTAAAGTCATTTTAATGTAATTGTTATCACCATTGATCAAGAACACACTTATTTGTGAATCTTACATACTCACATATGCACACCTGTGAATTTCATAATGGAACACAATATAACAGACATTTGTTTGGCTCTCCCTCACCTGCTGCGATCGGGCATAAGTGTTGAGGAGCAATTATGTAATGAATCAGAACTGAAGCTGAACGAATCTGACTCTCTGTGTCCGTTCCAGGGCCTGTGTTCCTGGTTAACTGCCATCTTCAGGATTAAGTGAGTTTTTGCTTAGTCTTTTCATGGATTAGTTTTCGCAAACATTAACAAAATTAAGCTGGCAAATTCTGCCATGTACTGGCGACCTATCCAGGGTG
The DNA here is from genome assembly GCA_007224835.1 of Danionella cerebrum. NCBI lineage: Eukaryota > Metazoa > Chordata > Actinopteri > Cypriniformes > Danionidae > Danionella > Danionella cerebrum. Next base: position 197,024 of record SRMA01023982.1, read on the forward strand.
TACCTCCGCCTCTCGCCCTATTTTGCGGTGGAGATAGGCACTGGTAGACCCCCGTGACCCCAAAAAGGGAAAATGAAGTTGCCAAATTATGGGCAAGATGTTTAGGTGCAGTGTTTTACCACAATTCAATATTATATGTAAATGGGTGTTCATCTGTGATATCCTTTTTAGAATTAGGATTAGGGGTTCTATTGTTGCATTGGTCAAATCACATTGAGTAAATGGTAGGGTACACCCTGGACAGGTCACCAGCCCATCATTGGGCTACAGACACTCATCAGTTCACACTTAAACTCAGTCTAGTGGTCAAATGAGTATCACCAGTCTGTGATAGTCCGCCTGAAGTTTTACACTGTGGGAAGAAGCCAAAGGAATCAGATTCACGACTCAAACGAAAACGCTCTTTTATATAAATTATGACATGTGGTTTTCATTGTAATCTAAATCCATATTTTATTTCTATGCAAGTAATGTTTAAATTAGTGTTTAGAAATTGAGATGATCTTGATTTTAATTATTTTCTTTGCTATCAAGTGTTTCGGACCTTTTTGGTGATTAATGAAATCCTGGACACCTCTAGCTTCATACTTGTATACAAAACAATACTCTTTGAAAGTCAATGGCCCTTACTTCTTTAAATATTGTATTTACACCAGAAGAAACTAGCTTAGATCAAACAGTGTATGTGTGAGTACGTGTGCGTAAATGAAGGTATTTAAGGTTAGGGATATCGCCTTGAATTGGTAAAGATCTTTTTTTATCTTCCTCGCTGTCTCTTAGAGATGACGAGATCAGGGAGAAGTGTGGCGAGGATGCAGTGCACTACCTTTCATTTCAGAGGCACATCATTGGTCTGTTGGTGGTGGTGGGCGTGCTTTCGGTTGGCATCGTGTTGCCCGTCAACTTCTCAGGAGAAGAATTAGGTGAGGCAGAGAGTGACTTGTTTCGGATCATTTTTTTTTTCATTTATTTAATCTTTTTAATTATTTTTTTTTTTATTTGACGTTTTGTTCTGTTGTTTTACTGAATATTTGGCAAGAGTACGTTCAAATATTTATCATGTATAATTTTTTTAAATGTTTTTCAACTATTTTTTTCAAGTATAAATCAAGTACATTTACTTGTAAATTACATTTATCAAGTATAAATAAAATTGGGCTTAGAGGGATATACAATTGGCACAAATTCCCTTAAGTAATTCTATCTTCTGTATTTATTTTTTTCTGAATAACGTTTAAAATTAAACAAAAGAAGTCCGGGCCATTTGGAGTGGTTTTTGCTACTTTACAATTTGCTCAAATAAATTTCAATATGAACAGTTTTGAGGGTTTTTTCCCACAAAAATCAAGTGTTGAGATGAAAAAAAATTGTCAACAATATTAAAATTTTATTAAAAAAAATATATATATAAAAAAAACTTTTTGTCCCAATGTGCTTTTTTGTGCCAAAACTCTGAAAAACACAAACCAAGTCACAGGTCTTGCACTTCTGTGTTTTGTTGCATTTTTTTTCACCACTAGATGGCACTGATTTGGGGTCTTTAAAATGAAACTGCATTTTTCACTTTAATTTGACTTTTTAATTCGAATTTGAAATTATGTACCCCAACTCTTGTAATGTTCATTTAAAACCAAAAATATCAAAGCTAATAACGTTTTAGAAACTGACACATTGTATGAGAAAAATGAATCAATATTTGGGTAATGTTTGCTACTTAATTCAAAACCTCTGTTGTGATTGACACACTCACTGGTGCGTGCAGAGACTTCTAAGGGTAAAAGTAGACCGTTTTGTAAATAAGAATGCAGCATGCACTTTTGGGTTGGGTTTACAATAATATGTGTTGTACTATTTAAGTTACTTCTAAATATTACTTTGCATGAACTCTTCTTCTATTTCTCCAGATAATAATGCCTACAGTTTCGGGCGAACGACAATAGCCAACTTAAGCTTTGGGTAAGATGAGTCACTTGAGACAGGAAGCTGACTTGAAGTGTTAAGTCTATTATCTTTTTATGTCAATAATTCTTATGCTCTTTTTCAGTAATAACCTGCTTTGGCTGCACACTTTGTTTGCCTTCTTGTATCTGTTACTGACGGTGTACAGCATGAGGAGACACACCTCAAAGATGCACTACAAAGAAGATGACTTGGTGAGCTTAAATCATTCTTGGATTACTTTCTTAAACTAACTTAAACAATTGATGTGCATTATTGTTTATAATGGCAACTGTCAGCAACGTTATGTTGTTGGCAATTAGTCAGCACGCCTCACTGTGGGTTGTGTTTGTAGCAATGGCTATATTTCAGAAAAATAAAAGTAAAAATAGTGACTGACAACAAGAGCAGTTTCAGACCAGAGGTGTTTCAACAAATGAGTGCAATGATTCAAATTATTCCCATCTGTTACTAAACATTGTTTGTGCTAGGGAAAGAATGGAAGTCTGCGATGTTCTGTGAGAATTCAGAATTAAACTCTCTCTGCTTCTCATTTGGTGATTTATCATGTCGGCAAAAATAATTTCAAATTTTTTTTATTTGAGACTCTTAAATGTGAAAAAACAAAAATAATAATTATTAAATTAACATTGATTGATGGACAAAAATATCAAGCAAATAGCCACAACATAAGATTTATTTTAGTTCAAAGCTTTACATAGTTCCTACACTTACAAAAAATTGTTTTAAACACATGCAGATCCAGAGTATTCATGGAATCATAATAGTGCCTGGAATGCTTTTTCTGTCAGGATATTAAAAGGATGAACTCAAGTGCAAGAGTTGAGAGTTAACTTATCTGATTTATTGAAACAATTAAAGAACTAAAACAAAGATTCCTTGATGAGGAAAAGCAGGCAGGCAGAACGAAGCAAAATAAACGAATACTGATATGCTAACTAAACTAAGATAATATCCAGTTACTCGCATGAAAGGAACAATATACACTTGATACCGGAGGACATGGCGCCTAACTCTGGTGGGTGTAGAGTATAAATAGTGGAAAAAATAATGAAACCATGAACACCAAATGGCAAAGATGATAACTTAATAAGATACAGAGCTGGAACATAGCAAGAACCGGAAAACGGATAAACATAAACACGTGTTAGGGCACGTGAGGGCTGATGGTCACATGAAGGAATAACAGAAGAGCAGGGGAGAGTATCCCAGGTTGGAGTTGCAGAGAAAGGAGGATAAGGGGGCAGGAGAGAGGAGGAAAGAAAGTGACAAAATAAAAGGAAAGGAAGATGACATGCAGTCTGCTGGACATTTGGGTGCACACACTAATGATTCAAATCTTTTCGTCTTTGCTCTCCTTTAATGATACATAAGCCACTGTTAGGAATCATTCTGGAATATATTGCTTTAACTTTTATTTTCTACCAAAATATATTTTTGAGCCATTGCTGAGACTGAACCTGTACATCTTGCTTTCTTACTATTCAAGTCACAGATAAGCAGTGTTGGGCCGTAACGCATTACTTGGTTATTAGTTACTGTAATTAGATTACTTTTTAAAAATTAAATTTCAAAATGGTAATTAGATTATAGTTACAATCCAAATAACTATGTTTTACCGAGTTGCTGAGTAGAATTACATATTTATAATTGGATGTTCTAAAAAACCTTTTTTAGTGTCTGTCTGGAGTCGGTGCTTGGCTTTCAGTTCCACCTGTGGGGCAGGGGGTGCATTTATGGAACAAATGTACAATCAATGAACTCTTCCTTGTGTAAATATCCAATCAAAATTGTTATAGAGGAGGGCGGAACTTCTCGTTATTCACTCTGAGGTGTGGCCAGAGTGCAAAGCTCCCACAGTCCGAGCTGTGAGGAGGCACCATCAGCTTTTAGACCTGTGGTTTGGGACATTTTGCTGGTAAATACGACAAAGATGGGAGAAGAATGGCAAACAACACATAAAGTAATCAGTAATTTATTTACAATTTGGAAGCCCAGTACTGCAGATAAGGAACAAAAAAATGGGATTTGGGCTATATTCACCTGCAATGATAATCTAGCCCAAAATTTTGCATAAGCTTTCTGTTTTTTTTTTTGTTTTTTTTTTCGTGATAATGCCAATCATTTCTGCATTTTCTTCATCCACAGGTCAAACGCACATTGTTCATTAACGGGGTTGCTAAATATGCAGAAGAGAGTGAAATAAAACAGCATTTTGAGTAAGTGCCTTTTAACATTCTTTGTCAAGAGAAAACCATAAAATTATACATTTACATTTAGAACCTTGTGGTCATTGACGAGCCTTTATTTCATTAACAAGTGTGGTTTTAATCAGTCATTTA